>PYHX02000158.1:53401484-53446573 GCA_004302925.2 Cochliomyia hominivorax
TTTGCTACTAAATTTCAATAAAATCTGCCTCATCTTTGTATATGCGATTCAACATCGGGAAAAAACAGGGGTCTATTTAGAATCGGTAAAATATTCAAATAAAAAAACTAGGAAATGTATTTCCAGAAATAAACTAAGCGCTGTTTATAAAAGATCCGTTAAATAAGTTGTTGTTAGCTCCATGACCTGTGTGAACTTGAGTTCGTCGATGTTGGAAAAATAATATAAATTTTCTTATAATCTAATGCTCGTAACTCACATGGGATTTTTATTAACCGAAGAAAGGTACATGACTAGCTACGAACTGTGTTGTGATAAAGCCGTTGATCTGTGTATTTTGGATGTGATACCTTAGAAAATTTTTTAGTACGTTGTTATAAAGTTGCAAAATAATTTTTTTAGTTACCAATAGGCCTTAGACTGAAGCCTATTTAGTTGAGTCAAAACTAGACTTGTAGATTGCGGCAAATTCTATTTAATGTTTGCTAATAGCGGTGGGTGGCCTCACAGTAAGATATTCTTAATATTCGAGTTTCGATCGAGAGTATCTTGCAAATACCTTAGTATGCTCCGATCGTATATACTAATTTTCTTTCTTACATGGCTCAGCGGAAGCTCCAATAATACAATATTTAACTTCGGATAATTCCGCTATTGATATCCTAAAAATAACTGTTTAATCTTAATCTTAACATTTTTAGAACACAAACCTTTCGTAGAACTTTACCAACGATCACTTTCCATTCAATAATCTATCGTGCTATGAAGGCCCTTTGGGTATTCTTTTCCCAAAGAATGAGTTTCTTACTGCGCACAATAAAGTAATAACCAGTCTCAATTATTATAGTCTGTGAAATCTTCTCAAAATTATTCATTAGAATTTAATTAATCTAAATCTTGGTTTCTTCCATATTAAAATCCTAATAAATCGATATCGATTTTATAATCCCTCAAAAACATTCAAAACTAATGAATTAATTTTTTATTAACGTTTCCAGTATTTCCCGTCAACACTGCTGAACTATCACGAATAGGCCTCAGTCTGAAGGGTCCATTTAAATTACAAGAAGCGGATGCTGTTAAGGATACAAAACAACGACCGCCAACCTCTTCTCGAGGTATATGTAGAACGTGCCTATTATAATGAATCGGGTGATAAAGCCTACGATGAAATTCGTTTCGAAAATTTGGAAATTAGATTTAGTATATCCAGAATATATGGACTCAACACGAGAAAACTAAAAAGTTCATCAATTTAATATCAAAAGCATACATGAGGACTATCAAATTTTTACCAATCAAACAGAATTAACGTTGCACTTTGTCTCCAGCATAGATGCAGAATTGCCAGTGCAATTGAGTATAGAATGAATCACCGATTTTATAAAGAAGGGAGGGTTGTCATCTATGCAGCTGTAGTATTGTGTGGTCTATATGTTATGATCATTTGGAGAATTGTAAATCGTACATTTGCTGCGATAATAGCTTCAACCTTATCGGTGGGTATTTTGGCCGCATTAAATTCAAGACCATCTATGGTTACCATCATGGGTTGGATTGATGTGGAGACTTTATTGTTGCTATTTGTATGATGATTTTTGGTAGCTATTTTATCGGAAACAGGTGTTTTTGATTACTTAGCGGTTTATGCCTATAAAGTGAGTAAATGTTAACTTTAATAGTTTTAAACGGATTAAATTTTTATATCGTTTTTCTTCCTTAGATCACGAATGGTCACGTCTGGCCCTTGATTAATTGTTTATGTTTATTTACCGCTATTTTATCTTCGTTTTTGGATAATGTCACCACTGTTTTGCTAATGACACCCCGTAACCATACGTCTTTGTGAGGTCATGTCTCTCAATCCGGTTCCTATATTAATGTGTATGGTTATCTACTCCAACATCGGTGGTGCCTTAACACCCGTTGGTGATCCACCAAATGTTATTATTGCTTCCAATAGTTTCATATCGAAAAATGTAAGTTCGATGGCAAAAATGTAGCACAACGAAAGTTTTATGCTCCGTTTATTTTCAGGGTGTTAATTTTGCCATATTTACTTTACACATGTTGCCGGGTGTCATTTTGGTAATGTTCCAAACCTATTTACAATTGAGATTTAAAATTCCGCAACATTAGCGATTTACAATTCAAAGAATCCCCCGAGATCGAAGAACTCAAACATGAGATTCATGTGTGGAAAAGGGCAGCGGCCAGTTTATCTTCATATTCCAAAGATGAGGAGTTGGTTAGGCAAACATTAAATAAGAAAGTAAATCGTTTGAAGAGATCTTTGAAGAAAAAAATAAATACCGCTATAGAACCCACCATTAACTATAAACAAACTTTGGATCATCTGCAAGCAAAGGTACCGCTCCTTCATTGGTAAAAAACAAATATATTTTATTTGAACTTTATATATTTTGTCTTTTATCCAGTATCCCATACGTAATAAGCCTTTGCTTATTAAGTGTTCTTGTGCCTTGGTTTTTGTGATAAGTTTATTCTTCTTGCACTCCGTTCCCGAATTGCAACGTCTCTCTTTGGGCTGGACTGCTCTCCTGGGTGCCATATTTTTAATTATTTTAGCTGACATTGAAGATATGGAAGCCATATTGGCTCGTGTTGAATGGTCAACATTATTATTCTTTGCTGCCTTGTTTATTTTAATGGAGGCTCTCTCAGAGTTGGGCCTAATCGAATGGATTGGTAATATGACTGAAAATATCATATTGGGTGTGAGTGAAGAGTCACGTTTAATGGTGGCTGTGTTAATTATATTATGGGTAAGTTATCCCGTTTTTAAGTCCACTAAGTTATTGTTCACATGATTGAGGAAACCAAATAGCGATAAGTCGTAAAATTTTTCCCCAAAAATATTTGGATTTCATTGGTCATTTATTTATGTTATAAACTTTTAAACATTTTATGTCCTTTAAAAGCAACTAATTTAATTCCCTTTCCAGGTTTCAGCTATAGCTTCGGCTTTCGTCGACAATATACCTTTGACTACAATGATGGTAAAAATTACCATTTCTTTAGCTCAAAATAGTACATTGAATTTACCATTACAGCCTTTGGTGTGGGCATTGGCTTTCGGAGCTTGTTTGGGAGGTAAGTTAAACATTTTCAGATAATTTGGATTAAATCAAAGCGATCAAAAAGCTCGCAAGATAATGATGCATCGAAATTTCAATTCCCGACTAAACGGAGAAGCGAAAATTGCACCTCCGAAATCCACAGCTACTTCTATCACAGTAAAATTTTTAACTCTATAACTTGAATTACGATTATGTTTTTTCGAAGCTTCCAAACACCCCGCGATAATCCGTTAAATAAGTATTTTACGTTATAATATAAATTATTTATCACTGTCGCTTAATCAGAAGTATTTCGCTTCAATTTGGAGTTTGCTTCATCTCTTTCCTCGGTTGTACTTAAAATCATACCAGATATTATTAACCCCAGGCAATTAGAATGATTTAATCTGCAATGCGGATTGGGCGTCATGCAATTGGATTTCATATTTCATTTCTATTTATTTTGGAAGTATGATAGAAGTGAACTATATTTATTTTATCATATATGCAAAAGGAGATATCAAACACTGTGACACAGATGAATAAAAAGATGTCTAAAAGTCTCCTCTTCTTCCTTTTTATTTCCGCAACTTCTGTGAAGTCCTTACTAAAGACATTTAATCTGTTAAAAACCGATTTTAGAATTCAAATGTAACCTCTTGAAATGAGAAATATGAAATTTGATCTTGTCTGTTCATAAGGAAAATATTCGGACTTGGGCGCTGAATATAAGGTTCGTTGTTTTGAAAATTGCTGTCTGACAACCGACAAAAGAGTCGTTTTTTGATCTTTTATTAAAATCAGCTCCAAATTCTAATGTCTTGGTATTTTATGTTACTTTCGTATATATCGGGATCGCTGTTAGATATATAAGCTGCAACGCAGCCAATTGAATGGAATTTAATCCGTAATAAGTATCAGTTGTATAGACACCAAAATCCTCGTGTACATTGGGATCAAGCAGAGATTTCGAAATATTTTATTATCAAGATGAGATCTGATGTGTCATTAATTTTATAACTATTTGGATTCGTTTGTTTAGGACTCCAAAGTGTTATAAATACAAATTAAACCAAAAATGTTAAAGCATTAAACTCTCTTTTTTTTGTTTAAACTCGAAGTTTAGTTGCATAGATCAAATAATACAGGTTCAAGAGATTCTAAAGAAATCTTTTTATCACAAAAAAGTTCATTCAAATTATATATATTTTCTTCTGTTTTTCGTGATCATCATCGTATCAAAAAAAACTGTAATTATTGAAGCGTAATTAAAAAAAAAAACGATTCTTTCTTTCAATTTCAGGCAATGGTACTCTCATTGGTGCTTCGGCAAATGTCGTGTGTGCTGGTGTTGCTGAGCAACATGGTTATAAATTTACATTCTTACAATTCTTTAAGTGAGTATCTCGCAAACTATCACTCTAATCAAATAAATACAATTTATTTATGCGATTCTCTTTTTAAAAATCTTACAGAGTTGGTTTCCCAGTTATGATTGGCAGCATTTTAGTATCCACAGGATATCTGTTAGTAAGTCATGTCTTGTTCGCATGGCATTGATAAAAATTTTAAGAAGAATTGCCAGACAATTCTTCACCACCATCAACTAGTAGTTTCAAATTTACCTCGTAAAACAAATGTATTTTTTTTTCTCTGTAACTTTATCTTCATTTTTTTATTATTTTAAATTTATTTCGTTTACATTATTTTGTTTTGTTTTTCCTTTGATTATTGTGTTTCTTTTTTGTTTTATTAATGAAAAAATTAATTAAATTAAGTAAAAGATTTCAATTACATGAAGTTACTAACAACGAGTATCTTTTATGTGTATTTCTTCTACTTTATGTTGAATTTTTTGTTTTCACATTTAATTCTTTATTTTTGTCATCATTAATTAATTAAATAATTAATTGATTTAATTAAATGTTATGTAATTATACAAGTAATTATTATTTTTATTATTATTATTATATAATTATGTATTAAAATATCATAAAAGTTAAATTAGGGCCCAAAAATTCAAAATTTCAAATCTTGAGTGATTTAAATAAAATTGATTATTGTACAACAAATAAATTTAAATAAATAATAAAAAATTCTAAAAAAATACAACAAAAAAGTCAAATATCACACATATATACACACACACAATTTGAACAAAATGAATTGTAATTTATGTGAATTTAGTTTTTAAGAAATTAAAACGAAAATAAACATTTTAAGAATTTCATAAGTAGGGAATTAATTAATTAATTAAATAATTAAATAAATTAAAATGAAAATAAAATTTCTTTATGAAAACAAAAACAATATATATATTTTTAGGTATAAACAAAAACAAAAATATTAGTGTCAGTTTAATTTAAAAATAAATTGAAAAACAATTATGAAATTAAAAAAAGAAAAACTGAGATATAAACAAAAAAACAACTACAAAAAGGAATTAAAATAATAAATTGTACTATTTTTACACTTGTTGTTATTATTACTATTATTTTTTATTAGAAATTAAGTCCTAACTATTGCCATAAGTTCCCTTAAAGTTTAAATCTACTTTTTAAATATAAATAAATAAATAAAAAATTGTTAAATAGTTTAATTAAAAAAAAGTAAAAAATTATATTTTAATTGTTATTGGAGATTTTAGAAAATTCGTCACATTTGAAATTAATAACGGAAATGTGACAAATTTTTTCTTCGTGATTTAGGGCTGCATATTTGAAACAAGGCTCTTTTCTGTACCATCCACCACCGAAAGTGGAGGTAGAAGTTATATTAAATTTCTCATGATTCAAGCCAATAAGGAATTATTTAAGTCCTTTTAAAGTATATATTCTTGCATAATATCAAAATCTGAGTCGATTAGTAGAAAACAGTCTCACGGTCGCAATAATAATCCCCATTCAATAGAATGTTAACACATTATATGCAAAATCGGTCCAGTTGTGATAGAAGCTATATTATTATAATTCCGTGTGTAAAAACAAGGAATCGTTTAAGATCTATTAAAGTATATATTCTTGCAAAATATCAAAATCTGAATCGATTTAGCCATATCCCAATTCAATAAAATTTTGGCGCTCTATTTGGAAAATCGGTCCAGAAACAAATAAGTTATATATCAATATTTGAGACAACCAAAAAATTTATAATGGGATGCTAAATGCATCCCATTATTAGTGCAATAATCATCAAAATCGGAAATGTTGAAAATTTATAATTAAGTTAAAGTACAATTTGTTCTTTCAGTTTTCTTGAAATCATTATTGAACCGATTTAAATCAAAGTTATATTTTTATAAAAATATCGTGAGATTTTGTAAAAGTAAAAACTTTACAATCATATTTGTTTTTAAATCTTCTGAAAAATCTTCTGAAAATTATAAAGCAAATAAACATACATACAATATCTGTGTAATAAGATATGGAGATATGGAGTTATATCCACCTTTAATTACATTGTTCGACTCAGAATTGCTTTCGAGTCCATTTAACGATGCCCGTCTGTCTGGTCTATAACTTATTATTTTTTGAGACAAAGCCGAGTTTCTTAAAATTATATTTTGATTAGTCCAACATGCAAAATTTCAGAACGATCGGTAGACCAAAGGCTATATCTCCTAAGTGCAAAAAATGTTAGTTTTGTGATGAAATTTCGTATGATTTTTGCAACAAAAAAGCATCAAAAGCATCAAAAAATTTTTGCAAGGATCGGTTCATGATTTCATATAGCTCTCATAATAACCCCACATTAAATGGTATAATTTTCTTATATATGTATATATGAGTACCATAAATATATTTCTTTCGTCATGTTTATTATAATCTGTTACCTGTTTTGAAATATAAGTTTATACCAGACCCCACCATAGTTGGTTGGGGTATTATACGTTTGTGCAGACTTTTGCAACAGACAGAAAAAGTAATCACACCACCTGATTCGATTTAACTATGTCCGTCCGTCTAACTGTCCATCAAAAGCTTGTAAGCGAAATACAAGACGCAGTTTTGAAGATATCTTCATGAAATTTGGTACGTTATATTTTTTGCCCCAAAACCTTTTGAAGTTGGTTATTTCAAATAAATTTAATGATATTCTTAAGAAACATTTCAAATATTATGTCGGTCGGTGCACTTTTATCCATAGCTTCCATACAATCTCCACTTCTTAACATCATTTTAGAGTGGATAAATCTTACATATATATTGTTATTGTTATTGTTATTGTATTTACATTCGGTTAAAATAAGATATATAAAAACCCCTAAAACTTCCCATAACTTCCAGTCAAAACACCCGGAAAAAACTGTTTGAAAACGTATAGAAACACACAAATGTTGGTGTCATATTAATGCCTGAAACTCTTAAGCGAAATTCAAATAATCTTATTATACAATGTGGTGTGAAGTATACCATAGTCAGGCTTGACTGAATATTTTTGAATAAAATTTAAAATTAAGTTCAAACTGAAGATTTAAAGTTACAATTTTTAAATACGAATAATTTTCATCATATATTCTATGTAGTATGTACAGTATGTTAAGAACTGATACTTAAACCATATTTTCGGTAGAGGGAAAGGGGAGCATCTAAAATTGGATCAACATAAAGCAGAAATCTGAAGTACACACAGAAAAGGAACTTGAAGCAAAATCATCGTTTAAATAGTTGATTTGAGATTGACTCATTTTTGTTTTCACTTTTTTGTTGGAAAATTCAATGAAAACAAATTCTCAAAAGAAAACTGAAATTATTGTAAAACAATGTTGAATTAACATTTTTTATGTATGAAGTAAACTCATAAATGAAAAATGATAAGCTTAAATTTGACATTTTTTAATGACCCTCGTATTATTTGCTTTTCCGATTTATTATTAAGTACATATGAGTTTAGGAGGGATATTTCGAGTTAGAATATCATAAAACTTATAAAACTTTGTTGAATTTCCTTAAAATCATTTTATATTTAGAACTTTTATGACCATAAAACCCCATTCCGGGAGCTACCTGAACTATTGAATCGAATATGTTCAATATTACTAGACTTCGTCTTCGTTTTAGGCCATTATTCTTTTGGCCCAAAAATTTCATCAGAATATGTCAAAACTTACGATCTGAAGAGTCGCACAGACTGACTGGCGGACGGACACCCTTAAATCGATTCAAAAAAATTCTATGTCCAGCGGTATACTTAAAAGTGGGCGTTTTACCACTTTTTTCTGTATGTTACAAACAACAATACAAAATATTTTCCATCTATAATAAAAATCTGTATTTCAGGGACAATTTTTTGACATTATAACTTCATTAATTCTATTCTAAGATATCAAACGTGATGATTTGAAATAACGTAAATTCAAAAAAAGAATTCCTTAAAAACATATCATTAAAATCCGAATATAGTGTTTAGGAACGTAAATAAATATATACAATTTGGTTCCAAATATCGTTAGGATTCATATGTTATGCACCTGTGAAAACATGGATACAAATTTGATTCCAATATTTCGCAAAAATAATTAAAAATATTAATTAAAATAATTAAAAATATCAAATTTTTAAAAATTTGCCCAAATAACAATTAAATTTATATCTCATTTAATAGCTCATCACTCAAGTGAGTCATTGGCAATAGAAAATATTTTTTTTTATAAAATTTCATTTTATTTCAAATTTAAGCTTTTAAAGAAAATTATCAAAAAATATTTTATATAAAAATTTTATAAAAAATTTATATTACAAAATATTATAAAAAAATATATATTTAATTTAAATCTTTTCATTATTTTATTTAAAATTGTTATTCCAACTGTTAATTAGCTAAATTATTTATAAATGACCTTAATTGTTTAAAAAGAAATTCTCTTAAAAGTATTAATTCTTCTACAAAAAATCTGAGTGTAAAAAAATTTTATAAAAAATTTAATAAAATTTTGTAATTAAATTTAAAAAAAAAAGATTTTAAAATTCTGTGAACTTATGAAAATACAATAAAATGAAAAAAAAAACAAATTAATTATTTTTGGCTTTGCTATTTGTAAATGTATTATAATTAATTAAATAATTAATTGATTAATTATTACTTTAGTTAAATAAACTAGTTCATAATGTTATTTATATTGAAATGAATAAACAAAAAAAATCAAAATAAAAATATTTTTTAAATTATTTAATTATTAATAATTAAAATTGGTGAAGGAAACATGTTGACCGTTACAAGTCTGCTATCAAACTATTTCAAGTGTTTTTAAACAGTACCGGAAGATACTGATAGAAAATCTGGTTCAAGTGCACATGATGTTTCTAAAGCCAAAAAAAAATAAAATCCCCCAACACATCCGGTCGGAAAGCAGGCCGGTTAGCTCAGTGATCGGACTATTTAATCGGAAAAACATACAAGACTCATAAAGTTTCTGACAGCATGGAAAATTATTCTTGCTGTATAATGGACGAGATACGTATGTTCTGGCAGATTTTTTTCACAACTTCATGTTCAAAAATTTTATGTTGCAGATGCGCGAGGGAATGTTGAAGAAAAGTTTAGGACCCAAAAGCAGTCAAAATTTCCCCAAAATTCTTGATATGACAAGCAATATGCAGTTGCGACAAAAGAAACTATTTACTTGTTCCAACGGGTTCTATAATAACCGAAATTTACAAAAAAAGTCTGCTTCCAGTTATAAGACTTCATAATGTGTTGGCTTATGTTTGGCCTGACTTGACATGCTGTCACTGTGGTGAATCAAATTAATTTGAATTAAATTTAGTAACTTAGGAATAACCAATTTGTGTAGCCTTAGCCAGAAGTGATCCGGAGATCTGGAAGTTCCCCACACCTTTTTAGTGCTACGCAAATAGCTTACAATTATTTTAGTTGTGAGTTTTATTTAATTCAAATTTCCATAAAATTTTATTGAAATAAACCTATTCAGTGATTTGGTCTATAAATGGGAGCTGGAGTCGAATATGGACTGAAGTTTTTGAAATTCAACTCTTGTCTTGTCCGAAATCATTATTTTTGCTGAATTTCATTGATTTTAAGTCGGAAATTTAGCACGAACACAAAAACTTAAAACCGTTTTACGGGAAGGGACCTTATAGAAGATATATATTTCATGTTCATCAAATTATGTCAATTAAAAAAATAATTGTTCCAAATTTTAATAGAATTAGTCCATTCTAACGATTATACAAATTTCGAGAAGGGTTTATTATATCAAAATTAATATATTTGACAAATTTCAGAAAATGATCATTTAAATTGCAGATGATTTTGGAGTGTATCAAAATTTTATCTATTTTATTTTATAACATTTTTTTATCGTTCCGATTTAATGAATACATAAAACTATACCCTACACCCTATAACAATGCCCGTCCGTCCACCTGCTTGCCTGTCTGGCTGGCTATCGTGCAACATTGTGAACACTCTACAGGTCGCAATTTGTGAGATATCAAGATAAAATTTGATATATGCTATTTTTTGGACCAAAGGACAAAGCCTTTTAAAATTGATCACCGAAATTGGGTATTAAGTTTTAAATACAAAGCGATTTCAATGGAATCCTAACAAAATATGTTTTATAGTATCCCAAATCGATGTGCCAAATTAGGGTTGGTCCAATACTTCTCATATCACCCCCAAATATCACTTTGAAGGGCATAAATATTGATATTGCAATTAAAACCGGTCAAATTAAGACAAATAAAATATAAAATCGATGCTCGAAATTATGCGAAGGTCGGTCCATCATTTATTCTAACTTCTATATAACTCCAAAAAAAATATTTCCAAACGCAAATTTCACATAAACGTTAGTATCATAATAATGTACTTCCCACTTAATCATAAATAAGAAATTCAAATTATACGAGGATCGGTTATAATATAGCTATCATTAACAGCCAACAATATTGTGTAGGGTATTGCATAGTCGGGCATGTTTGAATAAAACATTTTTAATTGTTTTCATTGAAAATTTTAGAAAGTTTTTTTTTTAATTTTCTTCTGAACCGATACTGATTGATGGCTTTATATACAAACACTCAAGCAAATTTAGAGTACATACAGATCTGTTGAGTACACCACTCGATGATTTAATAGTTGAACAAAAACTGGACGTTGGGTTGTGGCTCACAAATTATATCGAACATTAAAACTTCCTTTTTCATTTTATCTTTATGATGGAAAAGTTCTCTTAATAATGTATTAATTATTAATTCCCATAGACCGAACAATTAAAGGTGTTCATGGGTTAAAACGATACGTAACCACCTAAAAGTATGCTTAACTTTATTAATAATACACAACTAAAATAATTCGTGTTGCACATTTACCGCAATCGTTATATTTAAATATTTAATTCCAAAACAATTTTGTCTTGCTCGTCTAGACTTAACTCGGTCTACAACAGTTTAAACTGTTCCAATCATGTCTTTTTTAAAAAGTCTTTACACTACAAAGTGTTAAATATTTATTTGTCTGAATGTCTGTCTGTCTTTCTGTTCATGTCTAAATAATCAATGAAATTTTATAATGAATTTTTTTTCACACTTTTAACTTGAAAAAGTACTTAAAAATTTGTAAAAGAAAATGCAAAAAACACACACACAAACACAAACCCATTGGATCCGTTTAACTATTTTTTTGCTATTGTTGTTATGTCAACATACGGTCATTACCACAAGGAAAATGTTGTTGTTCGTTTGTTAACAAATATTGGAAAATTTTTGTTGTGTCAATATTGTGTGTCATCATATTTTAGTCTTTTTTCTGAAATTTTCATTGTTTTGTCTATTGATTATGAAGTTTGTTAAGTTTTTTTTTTTTATTTTTCACAAGAAGTGAAATTTTAGTTCGTATATTATTAATTTAGCAATAATTTTTTTGTTTTAATTGTATTTTCGATGGTTGGTTAATGAATTGTTAGTGGTTCTGCTTCAGTAATTAATATTAAGTTGTCTGTTTTTTAATTAAGGTTTATTTACACTCTCATATTTTTAATTACATTTCTTTTATGTAATAAATTATGTAATTGCTCTTTGAAATGGTGGAATAAGTCAGTATAATTTTATAGTGATGACATGAATTGAGATCTTAGAAGTTAAAAGAAGATGATTTAATATATTTAATTACATTCTACATTACCAGGTCTGGTTATATATGGTCCCACACAAATGTCCCTCCCGGAAATGTATTTTAAACTCATAAAACTCAAAGATATTAAGATATTTTAATTGTGTTTGTATTATTCAAATTTCAAAAAGATCAGTTCACAAAGGATTATAACTCCCCTACAGACAGACTTTCAACAATCACATATATCTCATATTGTGAAAATATTTTATATGTTTAAGATTTGTAATCCAGAATTTCCTAAAGGCCTCATATACACCAACTCTTATTTAGACGTGCATCATGAAAATATCTTTAATTAGTATGTTCTGTACAAATTATAAGGAAAACTTCTACGAAAGTCAGTCTTAATTACTCATTGCTACGTCATAGTGTACGGTATTATAAAGTCGGTACTATTTACATAGCACACAGGAAGTGTATCAAATTTGTACGATATAAACCAGTTCCATTGGGGAAAACATATATTTACTTTGTAATTTTTGAACATTTTTTCGGAAATCCTTTGTTCCATCTCCGTTTAAAATGTACCACACTTTAGGGCACATTTTTTGTGCTCTTCAATTCTCTTTTAACAAGAGCCCAATTTCTCCCCACTTGCCTTAGCTCCGGACAGTTCTGAGAATTTGTATCTCTTGGTTCAAATATCACATTATTGTTTTTGTACCATTCAAGGGCTTTTTTACCTTAGTAATGGGTCTGGCCAAATATAAGTAGACACATTATGAAGAATTATGAATGGAATTAGCTTTCGGTACTTAAAGAGCACGTAATAATAAAGCATGGGCTTCTTTTGCCGCAACTACATATTGCTTGCCATATCAAGAAATTTTTAGGAAATTTTGGCTGCTTTTGAGTCCTAAACTTTTCTTCAACATTAGCTCAAGCGCTAGAAAGTTAACATTTTGGATCGAGAAATTGCTAAAAATCTTCTCATCCACATGTTTCGTTATCCGTTATGAAGAAATAATATTTTTTTGAGAAAACTGTCTATCGATTTCATTTCAAAGAAAAACTATGAACCGTTATCTGACCTAACCTCAAAAAACTAAGAATATTTTTAGTACGCTTATGATTTTAATTTAAAGATATATGTGATGAAATCAAGTCACAAGTATAGATAATACGAGTTTTCTTATATATTTTCCTAACACAAAGTGTCAAGAAGTCGAAATTAAAAAAAATCGTCTTCTTTAATAACCGGAGCACGTAAAGTCTGAACGCTAAATTTTTTCCATTCAAAATTAATAACAGAATTTATAACGAATTGCTGACAGATGCTCTTCTCTATTTTATGGATGAAAATTGGATGAAGATTACACATTCCAGCAAGATAATCTAAATCATGGTTTAACTAACACAGCATACCCCTTTTGGACATGACGGCTTGCTGTCCGGATTTAAATCCAATTGGAAACTTGTGGGGATACATGGGGAGTTAAAACTAAAAATTAATCAAGTTTGGTAGGAAATTGATTCCGATCTTCTTTAGAAATAAGTAGAATCAATGCCAGATCGTATTTTATTAAGTAATCCAAAACAAGGCATCATTCACCATTATCAATAATGCTTTAGAGAGTGCATTTATAGGAAAATCCCTTTTAAATGGCAGTTAAACTCTAAAATAAAGTTAAAACAAGTTAAACTGCTATATTCGGCTATGACGAATCTTCAATACTCTCCACTTCAAACTCACGTCAAGTTAATACGTTAGGTTCCGTAGATATACATATATACACATACACTAACAAACGTACGCTTTAATTTGTCATAAAATTAGTCATATTTTTGGCTATAACTTTTTTGAAATGAAGTCACATAACTTAATATTATGGCAAAATTTCATTCCAATTAAACAACTTATAATAAACAATCTTACGGAAGTTTATCGCTTGAACTTAGAGGTTGCATCAGATATCGGTTTATATCTCTTAATATACTAAACCGATTTTGCTGTTTTTCTAATTATTTAAAAAAATGTATGTGCGCTTATAGGAATATACACCAATGTAAATGTAAATTTTGGAAGAAATGCCGTCTCTTCAAGTTTTCCATATCGGTTATATAATCAGTTTATGTCATACAATATAGTTCTACATTTTGGCCAAGGACTGGCCAAAATGTAGAACTGATAGTACCATGGGAAGGGGTACCACCCACCTAATGTCGTCGGCAAAGCGCACCGGGTCTTAGCAAGCAGACAACAAAATAAGGTAAATAAATGATTTTTACTCGAAGCACATTTTAATAGACCTTTAATTTGTCTACTAAAATTATCTCTTTTAAATAAAACGATGACACAAACACAGACAACTTTAACAAGAAAATAATAGTTTTCAAAATTAAAGTCGATATTAAAAATTTATAAAATTCACATAATAAATAAAATAAAATTTAGTTAATTTCTCAATAAAATGAACGAAATAGAAATAAACAGAAGCTAAAATAGTGAAGACGACCTTTTGCCACAATAAACGTAACAACCAAAGAGCTTAAATTATAATTTAACAAAAAAAATAAACACAATAAAGTTATTTTGTATGGAATAGTAAATGTACTGATACCAATTGCCCATTATTTGGAAAATAATGAAGTGAATTCTAAAATTAAATTGTTAGCGGAAAATTTGTAGTATTTTTTGCTGATCGTAACAATCAGACCACTGAGCAATTCGATCGCTTTTTCTCGACTTCCCTTTTTATTATTTATTAACTTTGTCATTCCGTGTGTAACGCAAAGAGGAATCACCTGAAACATTTATTCATGCATCGAATCAAAATCTGAGTCGATTTTAACTATGTTTGTCTATTCTTCTATCTATTTGTTTGTCAGTTGGAAACATTCTCCCGCCTAGAAATCAATGATCAGCAATATTGGCCCATTAACAAACAAGTTATAAACCGATATGTAAAACAACCTCAAAATTCAGAAAAAAAGTTTCTACATTTTTCAACAAAAAAAAAAAACTGGATTTAAAATTAATTTAACAACAACATACAACTGTGGAACAATGGAGAAAATACAAAATCTTGAATTTTTGTTATTAATGCATCTAATCTCGGTTTGAATTCTGCTATAGCTCCTACATAAGGCCCCTTCTCGGAATAAGAATTTAAGCTTATAAAAGTCTTAAACGTAAAATAATTCTACCGAAATTTGGAATATTTACAGTTTTATCTTGTATACATGTTATTAATTTGACCGATCTCTGTCAAAATTTTGCCATAGCTACCATACAAGATCTCTTCCCAGAAAACAGATTTGAGTTTATAAAATCCTTAAATAAAGAACAATTAACCTAACTCTCTTGAATATATGTTATTAATTTTATTTGGTTTTAGCTGCCATATAAGACTCTTTCCCAGAATAGGGGTTTCAGCTTTTAAAACTCTTAGACCAATGTTATTAAAATTTGGCACAACTATATTTTTAACTGTCTTCAATATATACTAATATGTCGAATAAAGATCCACTTTAGTTTCTAACTTATAAGACCCCTTAACTTGAATCAATTTTATTGAAATTCGGCAGTATTATCTCTCTAACTGTCTTGAATGTTAGAAAGATATGTTACTCAAATGAGAAATATCAGACATTATTTTACGATAGCACCTATTAAAGGTTTCTCCCAGGAAAACTTTATAGAAATTTGGTACAAATATTTTACTAGCTGTCTTTTATATATGAATCTAATTTGTCAATTATAGGTCCATATTTTGTTATAATTCCATTATAATAATACCTCTTCCTGGAATTTTAATAAAATCGGCTATAAAAATATATGAGTCAACATTAATATTTATAGGTAATTTCGAGAATATGTATTCCATAGAATGTTTTGGGAGCTTTTTTTCGGAATCATTGTATAAACTGATAAACTAATAATGATTTTTCTGGTGTAATATATTCAACTCACACAAATATTTGCACAGTTTAAGTGGTGGAGGGTATTAAAGACTCTTCGCAACATTCATTTATGTCTTTTCCAAAAATATCTGAATCTCTCAAAAGTTTTGTTTCTAAATGAACTCTCTCTAAGACTTGCTGTGTGCCACTCATTATAGTTGTGATTATGTGGGTTATGTTTTTGATCGAGAGTCATTAAATTGTGCAAACAAAAACGAACATTTCAAAGTTAATTAAAAGTTTTAAACGTAAAAAGAGTAAATTTAAACATTTTACATTTGTTTGCCTGAATTAAACTCTTTTTCATTATTGAGTGCACACGAACCAATAAATCTTGAGAGAAAAGAAAAGAAAACACAAGTAAGAATGATATAATCGGCTATGCCGAATCTTCAACACCCTCCACCACAAATTCGTGTGAAGTTAATACGTTAGGTTCCGTAGACATACATATACACACACATACACTCATAAATGTTTATAGAATATAAAACAGAAACATTTAATGAGTCATAAAAGAAGTTATAATTTTGCCTGTAACTTATTTTCTACTGAACTGATTTTGGTAATTTTTGAAAAGGAATGAAGTTCACATAACATTATTGTATCAAAATAATTATATGTGACAAATTTCAGTAAATTATCTTAAAAATCTCAGCCCATATGACACACAGAGTTTGGGGTGTATCAAAATTTTGCATATTATAGACTGTAACTTTTTTGCGGTTAATCAGATTTTGATAATTTTTTGCACGATGATGAAGCACGTGCAGTTGTATACTAAAATTAATTTATTGTTTAAGTCCAATTACATTTTTAGAAAAAATTATAAGAGTTCTTTTTCGGAATTTTGAGGTTGCTTCAGATATCGGTCTATATATATCTATATAGATATCGGTCCTTGCTTATAAACCGATATAGCTGATTTTAAATAGCAAACTGCTTAGGACAATAGCAAACGATGTGGCCAAATTTCATTGAAATCGAACAATTATTCTAGGCGCGAGTATGTTTCCAATAGACAGAGTGAGGGACATAGCTAAATCGACTCAGATTTTGATTTGATGCAATAATATATATACATTGTAAGGTCTAAGATTATTCCTTCTTGGCATTACACACTAAATGACAAAGTTAATAATAACCTCATCACCACCACAAGTGGTGTCCGAGCACTGAGCTAACCGGACTCATTTGGTACGAAAAGAAAAATTAGGTTCACAAAGTTACTGACAGGAAATATTCTTGATATGACAAGCAATTTACAGTTGCGGCAAAAAGTCAATCATTGTTACTAAGGACTCTTCAAATACCGAAACTTCAAGGGTCATTAACAAAAAGTCTGCTTCCATTCATAAAACTTATGTATCCCCTTATTTTTGGCCTTACTTGGCATCACTTCACTATGGTTAACAAGCCCTTAAGTGGTTCAAAACCAATAATGTTCTATTTGTACCAAGAGAATCAATCCTCCAAACTGCCCAGTGTCCCACTAAAGATATTTTGCTCTTTTTAAAGAAAAAGTGTCCGAAAGTGTTGGCAGTGCTGGCAGACAGCACAATAAAAAAGTTAAGGTTTTAATAGACCAAACGTCTTATAACGGCAGAATGTAGTTTAAAAATAAATACACGGAATTTTCGAGATCGGGTTGGCATTCCCAAAACTCATTAATCATTTAAGATATCTTATTAGGTCGTCAATGCTTACCTCAGTTCTCCTAGGAACCGTTTCCTTCTGTTTCATAGAGTTGAGCATCAGTAGAGAAAATGGAAGAACGTGTCGTCCTTTCATATCCACATCAGAAACATTAGAATAGAAGAAGAGCACACAGTGAAAACAGATATCATTCTTGATATCTCTTACGGTTCATTAGTTGCCTTTTTCGTATCATAGGTATGCCACATCTCTTTGGCAATCTTCTTTCATTCCGCTCGGCCAAGTGCTTTTAGTGTTTGACGATTGGTCCTAATATATTTATCTGAATTTTTTTATTTTTGTTTTTGTTAGATCGGAAAGAAGGTAATGATAGAGTGATATCTTAAAGTCGATTATGTCAAGGGGTTTACGGTGTTGTCTCAATTTTCCTCTTATGAAATTATGTTACTGAAATAAATTTTTGTCAGAATAGGATCAGAATGAGCTCGGGTGGCTCCAAACAAGATGATAGATCGGGATTAAGACTCTATATATATGTGATCAGGGAGTATGAACTAAAGAGAAAGTGATAAACTTAATTCTTAGAGAATCATACTTGGTGAGAAGATCTTTTCAGCCAAATGGCATTTAGGGCCTTAGAATCCACGGAAATAATTACTCAAACTGTTTTAGAGTGCTATTCTGCAAGTACATATAACCTACGTACCAGACCAATAAAGCATAGAAAATTTAATGCCTCTCATTGCACTAAAAATCAAATTACAGTAGTGGACGATATATCATTACACAGAACACTGTCGACGAGATTATCATGGATCGATTCAGTTAATATGAAAAATATGGATATTTTGAACTTGGGAAAGTAAGTTTAGTAAGATGATGGGAGTGCTCACTATAGATTAAACTCTATAGCAATATATTAATCGTATTGCTTCTCCATTCCAACGAATGTTGTGCATGTAGGGACCAGTGACAGGCTCTAATTTTGCCACAAAAAGATACAAAATTTTCATCAAACATTGATTAGAGGAAATTACAAAATAACATGCATCATACGGATTTCTTGTGGCAATTTTGGTTCGGTATCAATCTAAACGGTGGGCGCATAATAAGCCGAAATATTGGCCTCAGCCTTTACCCTCAGACATAAGACAATAAAGGGTCTTTTCTCTTCAACCCACCGTACAAATAACACTTAAACCGATATTGAATTATTCCGCTTAAAATTTTCTTCAAACAGGGTCGTTGGCAACACTGTTAGTAGCCAAAATACATTGTTTTGATTGCGCATGCTTAACGTCATTACGTGATATTTTAAATTTTTATTATATTCGTTTTTGGCTAAATACAGCTGCTGCCGCTATTTGTTGTTGCTCTGCTATGGTTTATGATTTGAATGGTAACTCTATTTCGCTTATTTTTTTTTTGAGCTGAGACCACATGAAAAATCGAAAAAAAATTTTTCGTATTTTGGAATTTTTTATAGAAAAAAATAAATTTACAATTCAGTTGACGATTAAACGTGCAAGAGTAAAGTTTCGAAAAGCAACAAAAGAAACGCAGAGAAACATTCGAAAAAAAGAAACAATAAAGTGAGTGCGAAAAAATTTAAAATATGAGACAAATGAGGAGAAAATAAAACGGTTTTAAAGAAAAATTTAAAAATAGAAATATAAAAATTTGAATAAAGTAAAAAATTAGAATTTCATATAAATAAATTAAATCAAACGATTTCTGAATAACAAGTGACGTCAAATATGTGAAAACCCTGCTGTGGAATGTGAAAGAGTCCAAAAAAGTAACGAAATTATTTTCAAAATTTCATAATCGTGCGTTAATATAACAATTTCAATATTTAATTAAAAATTTAATTCAAAATTCATTATTAATTAAATTTTTAAAAATAATATTGAAAATATTTAAATAATTTTAATTAAACGTCAAACAAATAAAAGTGTTTTGGAATGCGAGAGAATTGAAAATTTAAAATGTCAAATAAATTGAATAAAATTTAAAAAAAAATATTTAAATTTAAAATGGATTTGTAACAAGGCCATAAAAATTATTATTAACAATCAATACATTCAAACAAATAAAAAATAAAGTTTAAACATAAAAATAATTTTAAAAATAAATATAAATTTATTTAAAAAAACAACAAAAACAACATACCAGAGAAATAAATAATAAATAAATGAGTAAAAAATTGTTAAATAAATAAACAAGCAAGAATGTATAGTCGGTCAAGCTCGACTATTTAATACCCTACACCACATCTTCATTTAAAAATGGTGTTTACGAAAAATTAATGAACGGCCCTCGTATAATTTGATTTTCTGATTTATTCTTAATTGTGTAGTACATTATTGTGTCACTAAGATTTCTGTCAAATTTATGGTTTTTAAATGAATTTCTCTGAGGGTGTTTTTTTATGGGGGCTACAAGAAGTTACGAACCGACCCTCTTATAATTTTATTCATCGATTTTGCTTACATTTATCTTAATTAGAACAATTATTATTACAATACCAACGTATATGTGAGATTTTTACCCTTAAAAGTAATATTTGTAAAGGGGTTTGTATGGAACCTATGAGAAATAATGGGCCGACCCTCACATATTGTGGCATACCGTTTTGCAATATTATAAGATTTAATTGTTCGTTTAAATTCATTTATATTTAGGACTGTTATGACCTTAAAACTCCATTCTGGGAAGAACATTTGTATGGGAGGTACCTGAAATATTGAAACGAATATGATCAATTTCAATAACCTTTGCCCTTAGGACAAAGTAATAATATGTACTAAATTTCATCGTGATATTTCTAAAATTGCGACCTGTACACAGTTCACAACGATTGCATGGACAGCGTGCCGGACAGACAGACAGACAGACGGACATCGTTAAATCGACTCAGAAAGTGATTCTGAGTCGAACGATATTTTTAAAAGTGAGTGTTAGACCATTTTTTCTACATGTTACAAACATTTGCTTAAACGCATAATACCTTAACTACCTTCGGTGGTGTAGGGTATAAAAAGTGAACATAATATTTATTATTGTTACAACAAATAAACCAACAACAATAAATAATAAATAAAATAAAAGTGAGAGTGAGAGTGTTTGGCAATTGTTTAACCATTTTTGAGCGGTAGCGAACTAAAAAACAAAAACAAATACCAACAACAACAATTAACTTGATTCATAAAGCATTTTATTATTATTTTTTTGTTGTTTTTTGTTTTTGTTTCTTTTACGTTTTCTTGAACTGACCAACCTCAAATAAAACCACAATATAAAAATAAAAAACAGGTTTAACACTATTTATGCCATAATGGGTCAATAAAATAATTGAATTAATAAAAGTAAACAATAAACCAATATTTGTGTTTGATGAAACAATTAATCAGCTGATCGTTATAATAAAATTTTATGAGTAATAAATAACATTGTCTCTACTATTTTAAATCCAATCTCCAATCTCTGAAACTTTATGGCGATTAGATGTCGTTAGCACCACTAATTGAAGAATACCTTCTGTAAACTGTACTAAAAGAATTGTGCTAAAAAATCTATCATATCTGATCTAGCAAATGGGTAACGATCTTCTTTAAACCTGAAACAGGTTTTCTATCAACGTCAAGTTCTCACGTTACCTTTTCAATAACATTGAAAACAATTTAACGCCAGGTTTTTTGAATGCTTGGCCAACTCTGTGTAGATTACCAATTTCAGCAAGCTTCTCCAACAGACGGACCAATTGTGGTGCACAGTGTTTCATATGAAATATAAAATGGTAATAAAACTAGAAGTTCGAATTTATGAAGTTTCACATAGTGATAGCAAAGATATAGATGAGTATATGTTTTGACCCTTGTGAAGCGTTCCGTAATAAAAATGTTTAAAACGATTAAGCGGTCAATTTCGCTAATGAAGACCTACACTAGGTTGAAACTATTTGAAAAAATCAAATAAAATGTTATTCAATATATCATAAATACTTAGTCAATATCGTTCAAAAAGTGAAATTTAAATATCTTAAAGCTTAATACCTCTTAATGTACATGAGATATTTAACTAAACTTGAGGTTTTTGGTAAGTCTTCACTAGCAAATTTCTCATATGAAAATCTTGATTAACAAGCAGAGTAGGGAAAAAAGAAGATAATTATTTTTTTTACTCCTCAAAAAAAGAAGATAATTATTTTTTTACTCCTCAAAATTGCGAAATGGTTGAAAAAAAAAACAAAAGGAGAAAAAAATCATATAACAAATGCAATCACATCTTAATATGTGAGTACGTTTGTATATTCATAAAAAGGCTGTAAACATACAAACATCACTGCTACACATGATTTCAAAACAATTTGTAAAAATTAATTATTTAAAAATTCTTTTTTGGATTTTGCTCTTTTTTGATTTAATCATTTTTTTAGAATTTAACTCTTATTTAAAGAGCGACAAAAAAAATAAAACTCTTTCTTACAACTTAAAATTAAACTCTTTGAAAAATCCGATCATTTGAGGAATAAAAAAAGAGTCAAGAACCGCACTTTGCTAACAACTTACAATTTTCCCCTGACTCATAGAAAACATCATGACGGCTTTAATAGTGTTAAACTAAACCAACATTTTTCTTCAATTGGCAACAGAAAAATTCAAATAAAAACTTGTTTTATTTCAAGTTGTTTTATAAAAAAAGTGTATTACTCGGTCTTTGTACCACCAAATGTTGCACATGTTGCAACAACGAACATTTAACCCAATTTTTTCATAAAACTAGACGACGTTAACAACCTTCTTAAAACGTACAACCAATCAATTTTTGTCTTTTGATTTTACTTTCAATTTCAGTTTATATTCTTGCTGCCACCAACCAACAAACAACACTTTCATTAATTACAGTCGTGGCGGTTTATAAACCTTTCCTGCATTTTCAAACGTTTTGTGTTAAAATGTCCTTTAAGTGATTTTCATTTTTTTTTTGAAAATCACATAAAAACTTAATTAAAATAAATTAATATTTTGGTTTTAAAATTCTACGAAATTAAATAAATTTATAAATGTTTTTAAAATGTTGCAAAGTTCATCGTCAACATTATCATCAGCATCGTCTATTAAGTGTCAACGTAGTGCTGTTGTCAGCTGCTGTTTAGTGTTGCTGCTATTTTTAGCTCCATGTAAGTATTTTTTTAATGTAGAGTACAAAAGTTATCTATTTTTTTATATCATAATTAAGTACTCAGTTTAAATAGTTATGATACAGTGAGAACTCTTTTGACGATTTATTATGAATTAAAAAAAAATTCGTAAAATGTTAAAGTTCAGGTTATATCAAGTTCAATAGTCAAGACAAGTAGGAATGTCAAGTCCGACTATCTAATACCCTACACCACAGTATCGGTTAAAAATGGAGGTTGCGAAAAATTAATGAACAACCCTCGTATAATTTAATTTTCTGATTTATTTTTAAGTACATTTTTGTATCACTAAGATTTATGTTAAATTTATGCGTTTTAAAATGAATTTTCTGGTGGGGTTATATGGGAGCTACAAGAAATAATAAACCGACCCTCGCATATTTTGGCACAGTGTTTTAAAATATTATAAGACTTAATGTGCTAAATGTGACCTTAAACCCCCATTCCAGGTAGAATATTTGTATGGAAGGTACCTTAAATATTGGACCGAACATGACAGAAAGTGATTCTGAATCGAAAAAAGTGAGTGTAATACCTTTTTTCCTGCATGTTACAAACATCAGCACAAACGTATAAAACCCCAATTACCTCCGGTGGTGTTGGGTATAATAATTGTGAAAAAGATCATGATTCACGCAAACTCACTACTCACTACTGGAGGACTGATCTAAATTTGGTATCCCTATAGAAGATCTGATTCAATTGTACAATTATTTATAAAAATTATGATAAATATTTTTGGACTTTATAGACTAAATAGTCCCAGGTCCATAGAGTTCTAAAGTTGAACACATAAAATATTAACAAGTAAGAAAACTATGAACGGCTCTGCCGAACATTATACACCATCCACTATTTATATTTTAAAAGCATTTTCACGTATTAAAATGAAAATGAAGAAGCCCTATATTGAACCTTAGATAAATGCGGTCCAGATATCTAGGAGTTCGAAAAATTTCCTAGTCTTAATTAAATATTTATACATAAAAAATTATATATTTAGGACAATAAGGAAAATATATGAGCCGAATTTCAATGTTATTGCTTTTATAAGATTAAACCTAATTTCGGGTTGGGGCTTACATGGAGTTTTATTGAATAAATGCTCGCTGTGCTCAAATTTTTGATAAATCAGCAAATATAGCATCTCTGGCTTAAATCGATTTTCCGGGAAGTGGTCTTATATGAAGATAGTTTTTCTTCAGACTACCCGAACAATTTTGTATTTTAAAAATTAGTAGGGCGGCTGAACTATAAAATATTCATAAGAAAAATCGTTATATATTACGGTCTATGTTCGTTGAAATCTGTTTTGGTTATATACTCAACATCCAAATTGGAATGCGCGGTAACAATGGGTATAAACCTCAGTCACTTTTTGATCAAGTCTTCCTCTCTCATTTCTTTGTGGACATAGCACCTATTTATAAATATTACTAGAATGGATCCCCTTTCGTATTTTTTTGAATTGAAATTGAATCAGTATTTCTAACTTTTGTGAAAATTATATGGGCAAACTAACACGTAAGATGTACACACCTATTGTACAGCTGCTAGTTTTGGGATTAAACAATTTTGTTTCCTTATTTTCGGTTGGGAAAATAAAGAAATATAAAAATTTTGATGCTTTTAAGCTTAATTAAATGCATTTACTATTTAAGATAGATACACAAAGGACCTACATCTCTTCGTTACTTTCTTTAAACAAGTCACGAAAAGAAACATACTGTTTTTTTCGGATAGTATTTGTAACTCACTCACTGTCAGAAATAATATTATGACTTTATTGCACAATAACAGATCTCTTTGGATGATTTTTAATATACTTTTTTCTCTTGGAATTCTTAATTCTACTTTCATCCGATTAAGATTTCAAAATTTTACGAAAATAAATCCTGTGTAATTTTTCGACAAAACCAATTAGAGTATTCGAAAATTGCTTCTTCCTTATGATCTAATTAAATATAGTTCATAAAATTGTAAGGTCCATACAAAAATACATCAATCGGTATTTATCTATATATCACAGAATAAAACAGAGAGTTAGGAATCGATATTAAAAAAATATATATATTGTTTATAAACCTAAATCCAATCGTGTCTAGAAAATGTTTTTATAGGCCTTGGTGTAATTTCCATTTATCTCAACCGCCAACTTTAAAGTCCATCTATTTCAACGTTTATTTGTTTTATGAAGTTTATTTCTCATCATTTTTTTATCGCTGAGTTTAAGTCAAGAAACTGGTTTATCTTCTTCATTTGGACTTTTGAATTTTTATTATAATTTTACTTTGAACATCAAAAGGAGAGAGAGAGTGAGTGAGACAAAGATAAAAATGTAATAAATACCGGCACATTATGTCAAGGTCGTTGGAATTGTTTATTATTATTATTATTTTTTTAGTCTTCACTTTAAATCAAAACAAAAGATAATAAAAATTTTAACTTGAAATTCATTTATTATTGAGTTTAAAATTCATTGAAATTTATTAGAATAGAAAAATCAAATAAACTACAGAGTTATAAATTTTATAACCTCAACAAATTGTAAATTAGTTTGTCAAATGGTAAACAGTTTTAGCTTGAACTCTGAAGATTCAATTTCGTATCACATTTGATTTCCTGCTCAATTGATATCAATTATTGGTTTTGCTAAAGAAAATGTATTTAAGGAAATTTATCTAAAAATCCATGAAATAAATTCAAAAATTCGTATGTTGGGGAAGCAATTCTTTGTGAAAGCTCACATTTCACTTGCAATCGCAGCTTCATTGTTAGTAAATTAGTTAGTTAGTTAGTTAGTTAGTTAATTAGTTAGTAATGATAAAAAAAAGAGAGAGGGAGAGAGATTTGAGTAAACAAGAAGGACAAACTGAAGAACCGTTTCTGCTTGAGGATTGTTAAATACCAACTGCTTTCTTTTCATCTAAATTAATGTAATATAATTTGATAACCATTAACAATTCCTGATGTAACTATCTCCTCTATGCACGTACAGGGAAGCTAACTATCATGTATGTGTAGAAAACGAAGATCACGAAGGGTACATTTCCAAAGCTTTGTCAGAAGTTGTTAAAACTATTCTGACAGCATGAGTGTCAAACATAATATTCAGATTAACTCTCCGTAGCTGAAAATTTAGTGATATCCAATTTAAGCCAGATAATCTTCATCAAGTAAGTTAATCAAAATAAATGAACATCTGCAGTTCTTGATAAAAACAATTTTTGCAATCAAATTCCATGGAAGCTAACTTTCGCCAAATCTGACGCATAGTCCTCCCCACAGTGTCGAAAACGAAGATCATTAAGTGCACATTACCACAGCTTCGACAGAAGTTATTAATTGGGAGAGCTTTTCTGGTAGCATAAGTGTAACAGGCTCGGTGCAGTGATTGTTGTCATGATATTTCGTAAATTAGACCAGTTTATACTGTAAATCCTCGGAGTATACTGTAAAATTTATGCTACGGAGAATTAAGTACTGCCATAAAATTGTTGAACCCATTAAGGAAAGAAGAATTCCAAAAAAAAATATGTTAATCGAAAAAACAGCAACTATAAGAATTTCAAATTATTTTGTATATGATGGATTTAATATATTTTTTTAATAGACTTAACTGATTTGACACATATTGGCACAGCCCAATATAGCTTCTTACTCGTTTTAATTGAAACCCTATTCCATTAAACAAACTTGATTTTTTATATATGTTACGTATAGAGTCCAAAACGGAGGGATCAATTTTGATGAAATTTTCACAGAATAATCCTAATATACCCAAAAGTAACATATAAAAAATCCGATAGGACCAGGAGGAAGGTACCCCAAGCAAAGCTTATATTGGTTATCGAATGTATAAAGAACTATAACAGCGTGAGTTCTTAAATTTAGTCCCAACCACTTCCTCATGGAACTGTTTTACTGGACAAAACATAGGATGGATAGAACCACGGTATCCCCCATATAAAGAACTACAACAGCGAAAGAGCTCTCAAATTTGGTCCCAACAACTTGTAAAGAACTATAACAATGAAAGTCTTAAAATTTTGCATCAATTGTGCTACTGTGAAACACGATCACTGGAAAAAATATAGGATTTATAGGATCAGGGGGAAAGGTACCTCATACAAAGCAAATTAAAATGACTATTAATCTATTTATATCGTATGATTATGCAACACGAATATTTGCTTAGGGCCAGCAACGCCCTAAAACGATGTTTGCCGGGTCTGCTTGTTAAGAAATAAAAATGTTGAGAAGTTAAAAATATTGCAAGATCATTTGAATGTTTTTAACTTCCTCTTAATGTCAATTAAAAAAATGGGTGTGATCTTTAAACTTAAAATTCGCTAAAAATGTTAAAAAACCCAAAATCAAACCCGGTCTTAATAATCCGTAGTGAAGTACGAGTTGAAATATGTTTTAAGCTTTTAAAAATTAAGTCTTGATGTCTTTGCACCCAAAAGTAGATGTGTTTTTTTTTTAATAAATATTACATAATATTGTGGTTCCACTAAAAATAAGCCGACCAACAAAATACCTGAATGATTAACTGCAAGAAGATCAAAAAATACTTGAAATACTGTGAGTGAGTGACTGACAAACTGACACATCAAATTATTTACTGATTTTTTTTAATCATAAAACGAGATAAATTACTTAACTCTTGTTTGTATGTGTATGCAGACTACAGATCATTCAGTCCGACAATCAATCTGATGATAAAAAGCAATTAGCTGGATCAACTTTTTAAAATATTTATTTTTTTATTATTATTTTTTTTTGCCGCAGAAGCAGTTACAGCATTTTAATGTCGATGTCGAATGTTTATTTAACTTATTTACCCGATTTTTACTCGATTGCGTATCAAATAGTTTTATTCATTTGAATACAGAAATTTTTATTTTTATTCACAAACATTTTTTTGGACAAAAATAAATAAAATTAAGTGTTTTTTTGCTTATTAACACTTTAGTTTTTTTATTAATGAAAGCGAAAATATGCCAAATGGGTTTGACTCAAATGTCGTTATAAAAATGTACGTTAATTTCGATAAATTGTAGAAGGTAAAAATAAGTAATTTGATGACGTTTAAAATGCACAAAAAATAATAAATAACTTTCCAAAACTCACATCAAATCATTTGAATACCATCCCGACACCTATATAAGGGTATAGCGATCGAACAAAATCTTCATTTACTTTTGATGTGAAATTTCTATTTGCATTTTCGACATTTAATCGAAAATTTATTGGTACAGTTTATAGTGATGGATGGATGGGTCCTAAAAGTCCCTTTGAGTTATCTAAAAAGATAAGAATTGAAAGAGAGGAGAGAGAGAAAATATTATATTGTTAAGACGATAGAGCGAGAGTGGTTCGGAAGCTTGTTGTAGAGAAGAAAAAGAGAGAGGCTAATAGTTGCTGCCCCGGTTTGTCCAGACTTCGCATCACACAGATTGTGAGCAAAGCTAGTGAGCATTGACATCACGAAACAATCGGACGCCAAATGCGCCAGAGACTGTAGCGAACAACACCCAAAGAAAGGTATTCGTTAGCCACTAAACTAAACAGGGCAGTGGCAGAGAAGCTGAAAGATTGTTTCCTCATCCTCTTCGTTCATACAGTTTCTGAAAAAATCATTCGAGGAAAGCACCATTCTCGATGCATGTACCCCGAAGTGACAGTTTCCAGATACTGCAGCCATTGTGTCTCTCAAGAGAGTCTTCAGGATATTAAGTAGGAATAATGTTCTCGCCCCATCTAGTCGGGGCAAAATCATCCTTGTAATCAAACATGACGATTCATTTAGCCATCATTGCTGCACCCTGTCAAAGAGAAACTTCTCTTCGAGTCTTCTACAAGCGTTAAGTGGTAATCGGCACAGTTAATCGGTGTCCTCATCCGAGAGGTTACCACCTATTTTCGCTAGAGCATCAATCAGGCTGTAGCTTGCACCGTTTGGTCCCACCTCCTTGCAACCAAACCAGTGAAATGCTATGTCATTCTATTAAATGATGTGCGACATTCCCGGACAAGATTCGATGTCGTATAGACATCCGTAAAGGACCGTATAGTTTAAAAAACATACGGAAGTTGAATTCCTCAATGCCAACTTTGTCTCTATTTTTCGAGCCATCAATGTAGATGCTCAGTGCACTCCCTTGAAAGACCTTCGATATTCCATCCAAGTGGTGAATAAAAGCCCTACTCACGAGTGGGGAAGGAGTGCAGTAACCAATAAGTTCCGGATAGAAGAGCGAGTTAAGGATAATAGACAATGTTGACCTAAGTGCACCAGTACCATTCTATGAAGGACTGAGTCATATCTCATGCAGTTCGAAGACGTTTATAAGGGAAAATCCCATATTGAAAATTTTTTATAAAAAATTTTGTTACAAAAACTTTAATCATGTCCCAAAATTCATGAATCCTTCACTATCACTTTCAGATATATACTATGCCTGAGTGCCAAATTTCAAGAAATTTGGTATAAAACCTTCATATTAAAATTTGGTTTTTTGAGCGATACCAATCCAGTGTGCGTGCCCTTTTTCTGAGGTTGTCTCAAATATAGAAATATGATTTTTTCCACTGAAATGATTTTGCCCGTTTTAAACTGGAAACTTCTTAGAATTCTTTTAACTTTCGTTAGTCATATTCAACACAAAATTCTTCTCTAGCTGATCAGGGTCTTAATTCCTAAAGCGATTTTCCAAAAGTGGATCAAATTGCGAAGAAAGGAACTAACTTCAGATTATCATAATTTTGCTATCCCTCATGCCATGACTACTTAACTCATTTAAGAATAGTGTTTGTGTGTACTTCTGTATCTGTATTCTCAACACCACAAAGCACATTACATTCACGTGGTAAACCATGATATAATTTCGGAATTTTGGGGAAAATTTGAATACTTCACTCCCAATATCTTTCTACTGCCAAATTTTCGTTGGATACAACTTGAAATCCTCTCTTGGTCATCAGTTTTATCATCTATTTAGATCAAAAGGAACTAACTTCTGTTATTGATAAAAAATAGCTTAAAATAGGATTAACATGACCATTAAAACTCGTAAAATAATAATGCTCTTTTGTACTCCTTTTGACTAACAATTCTCAATTTCTATCTTCGACATTACAAGGCATTCTCCCAATATCTTTCGGTTACCAACTTTGGATACATTTAATGCGAATTCCCTCTAGCTTATCTGTACCTTCTTTCCTAAAGTGAATTTCCAAAAGTAGATCTATTTAGAGAGAAAGGTACGATTTTTTGTTGCTAATCAAAAAACAAGAAACTTAGGATATGGTTGTTCATATAAACACGCTTCCTTTCAGCATGACTATTCGATTCGTAAGAATATAGTGCCTTTGTAATCCAGAGTGTCTTAATTTATTTTTCCACACAGCAAGGTACATCACCTCGATTTGATATAATTGCCACCTGAGAATGTATTAAAATAAATTTCCTAAATTTCCATTGAATGCATTCAATGAAGAATAACCTCTTGCTTATCAGTCTCTTCATTCCCAAATTGAATTTCCAAAAGAGGCTCTATTTGGGGAAATAAGAACTTGCTTCAGTAATTTATCAAAAATAGCTTAGGTTATGGTAGCTCATATGTTTACGTTCCCCTTCGGCAAAACTATTAAACTCGTGAGATAAAACTGGTTTTTCCTACCCATGAATCCCCTCATTACCAAAGGGGTTCTTAAGAGAATTAAGAACCCCATTGGTAATGAGGGGATTCATGTATCATTCATGTTTTATTACCATGACCCCATTCGATAGCAAGGAATCGACTATCAACGATCATTTATGTTATTCAAGAGATCAATGATATTGGTGTAATTAAGCTAGAATACCTTCCAGACTTCGCTCATGTGGTAGGGAAATCCTTACTAACTCAAGCTTCTGTTTGAAATGGTTAACTGATATTTTCTCTGGGATGAACTTAAAATACTGGATCCTTCGTAGATTTTTAGCCATTTTATTTAAACATTCTCTCTTTAAAGATTTTTTGTAATCTGTAATCTTCTTCCTCCCAGAATGGCTGTATATAATGTATATGGTTTCGGATGGTATTGAATGCTTTTTTCAAATCTACAAACACTAATTACAGGAAACTAATAGAACAAGGAAAGTGTTCTATTATAATGCTCAAAATTTTTGCTTGGTTTACCCAGATCTTGTTTAGCTTGTTAGAGTCATAATTAATTTTAATTTTTTCTTTGAATGGTTCCTGTTTACTTGAAGAACTTCGTAATCTTTTCAATAATTGCTTCGATATCAAGCCATATAATTTCAAATAGTACTAATGACTTCATCACACCTTTTTTGGGGGGAGTTGTAATCGTAACGTTTCATTGTTCCGTTGTACTTCTAACACAACTGTATCAACCACAAAGATAAGATAAAATTTATGTGATAAAATATGTGTTTTTCGATCCAATATTGAACTCTACAATCATAAACTCCTCCATTGTAAAAAATAATAAAATATTTTGTTCTTTATATTTTCCAGTACAACAATCTGCCGCGCTAATCGTTCCAAATGAGTTACCCTCTATATTGTCATTGGTTTACTCCAACATTCCACCAATTAAAAAAGGTCTGCTTAAAGAAGATTCCAAAAAATATATAAATTTACCCTGATAAATGATGTATATTTCTTTCACCACAGGTACCGATTCCCGTTTAGGTTTTGGTTTCCGTTTAGGAGAACATGCTGACTTCCAAGTTCTACTCGAATTGGGACCCCAAAAGGAAACTCGACCCATAGGCGATACAGAAGATTCAGATGGTTCCTCATTCAACAAAAGACAAGTGAACAAGCGACAACAATTAAGAGTTCAACATGAAATGTCAACAACAACAGAACGTCCTGCTGCCACTTGGTTAGAAAAATGGTCGAATGATGCCAAAAATCCCAAAAATAAACCAAGTCTAGTAAAAAAACCAATCGCTAATAAACCTGTAGAAATGCCCACTATGCCCCAACTGTCGGATCAAACCTTAAGACAATTACAAATGTTATATAAAATGGCTGCCACTTCAACTTCAGACAATTTAGCAACTTCCACTGAGAGCGATCCAATTACAGGAAATATTGATGCTGCCAGACATTTGCAGGAAAGATTGAAAACTTTTAAAGCTCCTGCTAATTTAGAGGAGTTACAAAATTTACGCCAGAAATCTGCAACAAAAACCAAAACTGAAATCACTAAAGAACTAATGGATGTAAATTTGGATTAGTGATGTGGATTTTTTTTTATTTTTTTGTGTGAAATAACTGTATAATTCATAAATGTGAATATTTTTTTCTTAGACATACATGGTGGTGATATAAATAATTTTCCCTTCTTTTTTATACTCCTTTTTTATATGTTTTAGTTAATTCATTTATTTGTGTGTTCTTTGTATTATATAATGAAATGTTTTTGTAAATAAATCTAACACTTTAGAGGTTAAGTCCAAATTAGTTCTTAAATAAATAAAATAAATACAACGAAATTAGCATTTAAAGGAAATGTTTCAGTGGCTTTTAAATTTGTGGGTGGAATATTGTTGATATGAGTGGATGAATGAAAGCTAAACGTCATTCAGAGTCCTCCCGAAGCTCATTTCATGTCTTAAGATAAAGAAAACTTCAAAAAGGAGGTATATTCTGAATTGCTTTAGCTTGGACCATTTTCCTTGTAAATCAAACGCTTCTTAATTACTACAACGATTTTTTATTAAGGAGAGAGATTGACAAATTCTTAACACACATTTAAGTTAATAAAACAAAACCACTAAACTTACATTATTACAAGTTACCAAAACACAAAATATATTTTTGTACTTTCAATCACAAGTGATGAAATTTTGAATCTTTTTCGGAAACCCTTTCATTAATGTTTTATGTCATCTTCGTTTAAAACCTATCACACTTATGGACACCCTTTTTATGCTTTTCAATCTTTTAACAAGAGTCCAATATTCCTCCACTGACATTAGCTACGGGCAGTTTGGGGGATTTTCCTCTCTTGCTTATTGTTCTTGTACCACTCAGGCCAAAAATAAGTGGACACATTATGAAGTCTTTTGAATAGAAGCAGTCTCTACTGTAAATATGATGTACATTTTTTGGAAAATTTTGACTGCTTTTGGATTTTAAACTTTTTTCAACATTCGCTTGACCAACAGCAACATAAAATTTTTGACCAGAAAATTGCGAAAATCTGCCAGAACATACGTTTCGTCTTCCAATTATGCAGAATATTGGACATTAATTTTTCGTTCTTAGCTTTAGCATCAAAATTTTTTAGCTCTACCTAAATGAGGTTTTCTATCAACGGATAAGTTGGAAACAGTTTGTCGGCAGATCTTTAATTGTTTGACCAAATTCTTTGTATCACCAAGTTCTCACTCATTTTAATCAGATTAAAAAATTGGTTTGACATTAAACATAACATCTGAGATGTTTTACAACGGTAAATTGATAAAAAATTAATGGAAAAAGTGTGTTAATAATTTTTTAATCTCAATCCTTATAATATATGTTTCGTGTGTACCAAAAACTATTACGCCTTAAATTTACATTATAAGTTTTTTGAACGTAAATTTAAAATCATTTTGGGATTTACAACGTATAAAATGGGATTTTTGAATATTTAAGTCCGTGTTAATTTTATTGAAGACAACAACCTAAATTCCACTGTGAATGTAATGTGACAAAAAACTAAAAATGTGTAGCATATGTTAGGAGCTGTACTTAATATAACTGTCAAGCGGATTTCACAACCTAAGAGTAATTTGAAAGCATTTTTTAACAGTTCTTATGGTGAATTTTCTTGTTATTCACAATTTATGGTATTTTGGGTATCTTTTAGCAAAAATTTTTAACTAATTAAGGACTTGAAACTGATTTAGCGGTTATTGACAAGTTCATAACGTTAAATGGAATTAGATTCTTTTATTAACGATGTAAAAAGTCCTTATGACTATGAAAGAATATTTTCTTGCCAATAATGAAATGTTTTGTAAAGAAATACATTCCTCATATTATATACAGTAGACTCTCACAAATTGGAACAATTTTGTTCCACGGTTGTCTTGTTTGTTGTTTGATTTATTTAAATTTAAAACAATGATGTTATTCCGAATGCTTTTGGATTGCACATGTATCACTTGTGTCAAGTACTTTCGAATAAGACATAGTGGTCGATTTATGGCTGCATGGTGTTAATTTGCCTCCGACACCATCATTCAGTATGTTCTGCATCGGATTCATTAAATTGTTTGTAAATTTCTTCCAAAAGTTGGAGAATTAGTTGGAGGCAAATTGTCATCATTTCGCTGTAATAGAAATTTTTGCACTCTGATATCGGTTGGAAAACCAAAAAAACTAAAAAGCATTTTCAAAAGAGCTTCAAAGACATCTGGCAGGAAAGCTGCTCAGTTAACTCAGTATTCGGGCTATTTGTTACGAAAATTTGAAGCTAATGAAAGTTTAAACACATACATGGCTCAAAAATGTCCTGACATATATGCTCCCCAATCTAGAAGCCAAAAACGGAGCACAAAAATTAATGTCAAGTTTTCTAAAAAAATATTCCTGGTCAAAAATCGTATGTTGCTGATGATCGAAGTAATGTGGAAGAGAATATAAGGACCCAAAAGCAGTCAAAATTTTCCAAAAAATCTTGATATGGCAGGCTATATACAGTTGCAGTAAAAGAGGCCAATCAGTTGTTATAACAGGTTCTATAAACACCGATATTTACGAAAAAGCTGCTTCCATTCATCCTGTCACTATGGTTAATAAGCCCTTGAGTGGTACAAGAACAATAACGTGTTATTTGTACCAAAATAAGAAAATTATTTAAATTGCCCAGAGCTAAGGCCAGCGAATAGATATTGGACTCTTGTTAAAAGAAAATTGAAGGGCACAAAAGTGTAATAGATTTTAAATGGAAATGGAACAAGGTGGCAGAAAGCCCTATAAAAATTGAAGGATTTTCGAAAAAGAATCCAAAATTTTAACACAACAAAAATACGAATACGATTTTTTTGTTAAATAAGAAAATGAATCTGTAAGTTTTGTAGCTTCGTTTTATTAACATATATGTATGTTTAGCATTTTTGATCTCACTACTTATAATAAATAAAAAAGTATCAATTTAAAAATTTCAAATTGTTGAAATGAGACATTTTTTAAATATTGAATTTTGTAGTACCATATTTTTGGTATTTAATGGGTAAATGGTTAACGGTAAATGGTATCAAATGAAAGTTTGAAGTATTGTCTACAAGTTCCATTATAAATGACGCCATTATATTGACTCCTTTTTGAGATATTGACATTTTTGTAAAAGAATTCAATGGTTAAAATTATAAAAAATGGAGTTAGGCTCCGTATTAGGTTAATAATATATTTTATTTTCCCTTAAATAAACATGAATATTTTTACTGCAAAAACACAACAATCAAAAAAGAATTTAAAAGCTGCTTGCAACAATTAATAGCATGAAGTGACATGTGTGTTAATTGTTTTTGGTCTCACTACTCATAAAATTTCTCTCATAAACTTTCTAACTGTCGTTAATTTCCTATAAGAACTTTTATTGTGAGAAAGTTTTTCCACTAAGAATAATAAACGTTTTTTTCTTAACGTTTACATCTGGCATCTCTAATAGTGTAAGCGTTATCGATGTGGCAAGTCTAACGATAACATTAGTTGACTGTTGTCGTTAGTCCGTTTTTAGCTGTCAAACTCGCAAGACGTATGGATTTCGTGAGAGTGTGTTGTAACAATTGTGTGTTTAATTAAAAGCGGCTGCAGATAAATGTGCAGAAGATAAAATAAAACCAACAACAACCCATAAAAATAAACAAATTATTAATTTAATTATAAATAATCAAATTAAACGAAATAAGGAAATCGATTTCAATTAAATAATTTTACAAAAAAGCCGCTAAAGAGAAAAATAAAATTAAAACAAAAATTTACAGTAAAAAGTGAAAGAAAATTGAAAAGAAAAAAATTAAGCTGATTTTGTTGGTAAAACAAATCAAATTGAAAAGTAACAAAAAAGGCAAAAAAAAAGTAAGTGAGAGAGAGAATAATTGAAATACAAAAAGAAGCTGCGCTGCTGGCGTTAAAACCTTTTTACTAAGTTCTTTTCATTGTTTTTGCATACAAAGTGTCCAAGTGTTTGTGTGTGTACGTGTGTCTCTGCTAGAATTTTTCAATGTGAAAAAAGAGTTTTTGAGTTTTCAGTCAGTTTTATTGTGAGAAGTTTTTTTGTGTATTGAAAAAAAAAATAAAGTTTAAGAAAAAACGAAAAAAAACGAAAAAGAAATAAATTTAAAAAATTAAAACTGGTGAAATTCTTTTGTGAAATAAAAAAATATATTTTTGCAAATTCTTTAATTGTTTTTGTTCGTATACAAAGCAAAAACACACCTGCTATTGTCACATGGAAAATTGAATGATAAAAAAGAAAACAAAGAAAAATACAAAGAGACTGTCTGACAACTGTCATTAATTTTTTTCCAAATTATTTTGTTGAGTTTTATTTTATTACAATTTTTATTTGATTTATTTGTTGTTATTTTCTTTATTAAGTTTTTTGTTTTACAAATAAAATAAATTCCAGCAATAACAACTAAACAACCCGGTGTTTTAAAGTTGTTCATAAAAAAACAATAACAACAACAGTAACAAAACTAACAAAACAAAAAAAGCGCAAAGAAAACAACAGAAAAATTAGTGCTGTAAACGTGAGAGAACGTCTGTACTCAAGCAAAAGAAAAACAACAACAAAAATTTACCGAAAATATAACAAAAACAATTATACACACACATTTAAAATCATATACACACATACACTTAAAAGTAATAATAACCACAAAATACCTGAATAAAAAAATAAAAGAAATAAAATAAAAATAAAAAAATTGTTTTGTGATTTCTTTGTTGTTGTGATTTATTTTGTTTGTATTTTAATTTTATTTTTTTATTTTCTTTTTGCAACCTGTGTTGTGTTTAATTAAATAAAAAGGGTTGCCACTACAAAAAAGTGATATAGAAAATATATAATAACAACAACAAAAAGAAATAAAATTTAATTAAATAAAAGTTTAAATAATAATAAAGAAAGACGTCTAATTAAATTTTAAAATTGTCTATAAAAAAGAATAGAAAAATAATTAAAAAAATCTATTTCGTTTACAAGATCCCAGCAAAAGTTTTAAAAACGCAACATTTTCATCATTGAATACAGAAATTTTGGTTTAAATTTTGGAATAAAAAATAAAAAGGTGAGTTTGAAATTTTTAAATTATGATTGAGATCTTAAATGTAGAATATTAAGGTAAAGAACGTCATATCTCATTGTCAATTTGTTATTCCGTTTGTAACGGAATGAAAGAATCATCTCAGATCCCATATGGGTAATATTCTTGAAATCGAAATCTGTATCGATTTAGCTTTGTTCGTCCATCTTTCTGTCTGACTATCTGTCTGTTATTAGGATGATCATTTCCATAATAATTGATATAGCGGAAGAAAAATTAGCGTGAGTAGTATTAGTCCGGAGAAGTTTCCTATTTAAAACCAACAAAATCGTTTTAGTATATTTAAATCTGATTCTTTAATTTCGTAAAATTGACAATTACAAATTGACAAATAAGAATGAATTGCTATAATAATAAACTTCATTATCATTTCAAAAATTATTGAAATCTGTTCAGTAGAAAAGAAGTTAAAGTCAAAAATATAACTAATTTTTAACTCAAGTGTTCCGCGATATCTTTAAGAAAAACTTTCGTATATTCTATATATGCCTGTAAGTGTATATGTAATTGTGTAAGTACGAAACATAACGTATTTACTTTACATGCATTTATGGTGGAGGGTATTGAAGATTCGGCATATCATTCTTGTTTTTAAAGTATATTAGACAAAAATTAAACTTCAAATCATTCCTATAAAGGATATAAATTTTATAATGTCATTCCGAAAGAATCATCCAACTGTAAATGTCATAAAATATTGAAATTTTTTACTTTTCTTATTATGTTATCAGGGATCAACATCGCCATATCTTATCATGGGAGTCTTTAAAATTTTCCAAATATCTTTTATATTTTGCTTTATTATGTACGTGCAGCGATAAAGATAGATATTCGTACATTAACATTATTCCAAGCTCATGTAAGATTATAAAATATTTTGAATATCTAAACTCTCTGTATCTAATATCAAGTTACTTTATTTCTAATCTTGCCACACCTCCACATTGTGATCTGTTTCATACTTTCATATAGTACATCACCATAGACCTCTTGTGTATTACGTGTTTGTGATAATTGAGTCTGAATTACACTCTAATTCGATTAAACCATATCCGACACACTGACCTGTCTGCCCATGTAACGTTGAGAACAGACGTATTTTTTTAGATAACTAGAAAATGTTTGATACACATGACGTTTTTATCAGTCGAATATTGTGAAATAATATAAAATACGTTTAAATAACCGGTATTTGGTAATATTTCCATATAATTAAAATTAATACAACCAGAAAATACCATATCGAATTATGAATATTATGCAATTTTTATGATTTGTGAAATTTTTTTCGAGATTTAGGAGTGAGGAAAATTTTGGTGCTGAAAAGCGCAATGGAATTGGATAAAAATATATTTAGTTTTAGATAATTTAGATAATGTGGGAAACGTTATAGACAACTAAATAATGTGAAATATAAAATGAAGGTGGTGTGCTGTGCGGCTTGGATTTCTGATGAAAAGTTACTTAGATTTTATTTATCTGCTGAGCCTCCATTTGTATTAATTTCAAATTTTATTCAAATGAAATTAATTTTTGTACGTAGTTTTAAATAAATTTGTGTCTCATTCTACAGACGATGCGTTACTGCCATTTTTCTCAATATTTGTTGATATCACATATTTTTCGTTAATTTAAAATATATTCGTTTTTTCAACGAAATTTTATTCAATTAAAATTTTTTTGATTAGATTTTTGTAGTATTATTGAAGTTGAAATTCTTCAATTTGAAGAAAAAATTTGTAAATTAGAATAAATTTCTGTTTATTTATCACTTTTTTCCGTTAAAGTTCTACGAAAATTTTTCGTTAATATTACCTACGACATTTTGTTCAGTGTAGTTTTAACTTTTCGTACTTAAGTTAGTACTGATATAATCGGGCTGCTTTCTTACCAGATGTGTTGGAAGCTTTTTTTGAAGATGCTTTCTATTGTGGACCATTTCTTCTACTTAAACCAGGTTTTCTATCAACGTATATGTTCTTCTGGTACTGTTTAATAACATTTGAAATAAACGTCAGATCGTTGAATACTTGGCCAACTGTTTGTGGGGCCAATTTGGGGTTTGTTGAAAATATTTAGTACTTTTAGTATGGACTTTTTATAGACTCTTAAACATAATAACTGACATGTTTTACAAAGTTAACTTGATCATAAACATCTTAAAGGAAAACGTGTGTTAAGAAATTTTTTCTCACTCCTTATATTAAAAAAGAAGCTGTTTAAGTTTAATTTATCAAATAAACTAAAAAGTTGCAAAAATAACTTAAATAAAATAAGCCGATTTTGATTTAATCGCTTTCATTACAGTCTTTCTTGCTTTTGTGTATTAAATCTGTAACAAGAATAAAACTATTTTACAGATTTTTCTAAATTACTAAAAAGGAATTAATGTAAAAAAAGATTTCTCTTGATTTCAATTACTGTGAACCAGGGTTGTAATTGTTCTCTCTCTTTTTTGTTGGTATTTATTTCCTTATTTTGAAAGAAATAAAGAAAGAAACAAATAAAAAAATATCTAGAACTAGAAAGAAATTCCTTTATTAACAACAAAAACATCATCATCATCATTATTACTATTATACTCAAACATTTTGTTGTTTACAAACTTTGTTTGTTATCCGTCCTGATGTATTCAGTTATTTCTATATCCTCATCTTCATCCACCGGCGATTTTGGTTCTTTTTGTTGATTCTTTTTTTTTCTGTTTATTTGTTGCTGTAGATTAAGTTTCATTTTTATTTATCTATCTTGGGGCACTGTTAGGAAAAAGATAAAAATTCTAGTTGCTAGAGAGGCAAGTTGAAGAGGGGGTGGTTTTGCATTTCAAAAAACTTTCAGGGTTGTCTTTCTCTCGTCATCAGCTATTGAATTCAAATGTTTGGAACAGTTGTTACATGTTAAGATTTTTATTTTATCATACAGAGATGAACATACAAATATATGTTGTTGTTTTTTTTTCCTACTGAAGGCCGCATAGTTTATTATTATTTTTTTTGCTACTTTTATTATGTTTTTGTTGTATTTTTTTTAGTCTCTGTTTTTTGTTTTGTTTTCACTATTCATTTCAAATGAGCCCCCATGTGGTCTTTAAAAGAGATGAATAATGGTTCTGATGAAAAATATAGTATAACTGATATAAGCGGACGCTTTAACGAAGGTAATCTGTGAAGTAACTAGAATTTTGATTTAAACTTTCCCTTTGTTCTTAACATTCTTATCTCAAACTATTTCTAGCGAATGAATATTCAAAAGATATTGATTTTTCCCCGATTCCAAAAGAATTTTAACGTTTCTTTAAGTGTTCATGTCAAGTTATCACAATTATATAATATATGTGACATTGACGATTTTCAAGATCAAATTTCAAGGTCCAAACCCCTCTTCCTATACGAAAATTTCAAATAAGTCTTGAATAAATATCATAGAAGCGTTGGGATTAAAACTGTAACTGCAGTAACATATTCCAATAGCAAGTGTGTGAAGTTAGCTACGACAGTTAGCTACTTTTTTCAAAATTCTGTTAATTAACATTTCTCTTGCTCAGAGAGTGAAAAGTTAACAGAATTCAATTTTAATAACATTTTTGGAAATGTTAATGACGTATACTTAATAGAACCAATGCGTAACGACTTTTGAAAATTTGTGTTCTTATATTTTAATAATATTTTTACAATTTTTTAATAAAGTTATAAACAATATAAAGGAACCTACTAATATCAAGAATCTTACATATAATATCGAAAATAAACCAAAACTAAAGAAGGTGCGCTAATAGAGCCTAACATGAAGGAATGCTATAATCTTGGTATCAAAATATGGGCCAAACAAAAAAAGGTGCGCTATTGGGGCCTAGTGCGAAGGAAAGCTACACTCCTATAGAATTCAGAACAGAAAAGAGAATATTGAAAATTAATCATGATTTTGAGAAAAAGAAGTTTGAAAATTTTCAAAATTTCTATATTTTGATACCAATTTGGACCCTCATATAAAATATAGAAATTTTGAAAATTTTCAAACTTCTTTTTCTCAAAATCATGATTAATTTTCAATATTCTCTTTTCTGTTCTGAAATGTTAATTAACAGAATTTTGAAAAAAGTAGCTAACTGTCGTAGCTAACTTCACACACTTTCCAATAGCACGAGTAATCTAAGCAATAATTCCTTCCGAAATATTTTCAGAGGGATCATGTTAACTTCTATAAGGAGTAATGGACGTCAGTCTTTGACACAAAGAAAGACATACATTTGGCATCACTTTAAATAAAAACATACTTGCGAAATGTGGAGACATGGCTGAAAGATTGGCGAATTTGTGTGAACGATTTGACACATGATTCTTCATATCAAGTTGAAAGCATCCAATCATCACTGACCTTTTAATCATCAGTCAAAACTTACATCCTCTAACGTGGTCATCCTGTGTAATATCATATCGAAATTAGTATGAACATTAAAAGTTCCTACAAAAGTTCCAATCAAAATTTCAGAAGATCATAACATTAGTTCCATGGTATATCCGAAATGAGAACATCATCGTGATTTGAAAATATCAGAAAACATATATTTAAAAAGGCAGATTCTAGCAGATAACTAAAGCAATTATATTCTGGTTGTGCAAAATCATCTTAGACCCCATAAGGCGTATGCATCAAATCCAAATCTGAATCGATTTAGTTTGTCCCTTTCCGCCTGCCAATTGTTGGCACTCTTACATAAAAAAATAATTGAAAAAGCGCAATGAAATTTGGACTAAGTCGTTGTTATTGTCCTAAGAAGTTTCCTCTTTAATGCGGTAAAAATCGGTTCTGTTAAAAAAAGTTTTAGACTTAATTATTTGAACAACAATTATGACTAAATGGATTTGGTAGATTGATATCGCCTTTAATGAAGAACGCAATGTATTATAAAAACTTAGGGTAGGGCTTGGGGGAGAACTGTCCTCCTTACAAACAGAACTTTTAATTTAGCGTAACCCCAGAACTGTTACAGGAAATTTAATGAAATTTGCCGTATGGATGAAGCGAATATAACAAAATATTTGAGCCTACGTAATTTTGGCATAGGACACGGGAAAATGATACTCCCTTAGTGAATTTTTAATATATTCCTAATATTATTCCCCCAAATTATATTCAAGACGATTTTCCAAGATCAATTTAGTAATCCAAATGTCTTCACCAAATTATATTCTTTCAAGACTGTTCCTCCCTCATTTAGTAAAAAATGTTCTGTTAAATTTTAGTGTTATCGTTCATGTTGTTTTTGTTGTTGTTATTATTGCGGGTGCTGAAATCAATAATTCTTCAGCATTATTATTTTATGATTTATTGAAGAACGTAGTTTTAAGCTTGCACACTCACTCACACACTCACACTCATCCACTATATACACAGAGACATATTATGAGAAAACTGTGTCAAATACGAATTTATTAAATTTCTTAGTGTGTGTGTGTGTGTAATCATATTGGAAAAATTTATATACACTTTCTGTGTATACTTCTATTCGCAAAGTGTTTGGAAAATGTTATGAAAGAGTTTATTTTATTTTTGTTATTTTAATTACCAATGGGGTTACCGGATCATTGAACCTGTAAAGCAAACAATAAAATAAATAGACTTGATGCAGCAGTTTACTGCAGCTAGAAGAAATGAGGGCTCGTTTTAAAAAGTACACCCCTCCCCAAATGAGGTAAATAGGTCAAATGAAAGTGTTATTAATTTTTAATTTACTAATCAAAAAGAATTGAAAATTGTTTATAAAAATGATTTTAACCTCAGAATTTATTTACCTGGAAATTTAATGAAGTAAATTGTGCTAAACTAAATGTTTATAGGTTTATTAATCAAGTGGGGGTAATTTCGTTATTGCTAAAAGTGAATTAAAGTGAAGTTTAAAAATTATTAATATTTATTAATGAATGCTCGCAATCGTTGGATCGTATGGAATGTAAAAAGTAGTAACACCGCAATATACATCTCAATTACATCCTATAATTTTTGTAAAGAAAAAAGAAGAAGCTTTCTGATTTCTTTGCATGAACACGGTGAACGTCAATAAAGAAACACCAGATCATGGTCAGTAATTGCGAACAGTGCACCTGCTGAAGACAAACTTGCAAGGTTCTCCCTAATGATAGATGCCTATACTGTATTATTCTAGAACTTAGCTGCAGTAGAACAACCATCTATTTAGCTGGAATTCAAATACGTAAATTATTGAGGGAACTAAAACAAGCCAAGCAACATCCTAGTCTTGTTAATATACCTAGAGGGTATATTAACATGGTCATTCCATTTGGCAACCGCTGAGACGATTTTGCTATGTCGGTCTTTCAGTTGTTGGCACGCTTACATCCACAATAATTAACGGAAATCAATGAAATTTGACATAAGTATTTATTATTATCCTGAGAAGTTTCCTATTAAAACCAAATTGATTCAGTGTATCATAATATATAAAATAAGAGTGATATCTGATTTAACTTCCAGATTGATTCGAAGAACTTTTGTAAAATTGTCAATTATATATTGACAAATTAATAAAACTTTGCCAAAATTCAATATGCACCTCGTTGTCATTCCCAAAATTATCAAAAACATTTCCAGTATAAAAACCTGAAGCCAAAAATATATTAATTTTATAGAAATTGTATGAATTGTGAGTGTGTACATACTATGTATGTATGAAACATTTATTTCACACGCATTTGGTGGTGGAAGGTATATTCTGTATAGCCGAATTTAGCATTCGTACTTCTTCGATACCCGATTGGAGAATTTATGTACCACTATTCTGTACCTGTAATTATGCCTTTAAATGAAATTATTAATATTGGAAATGGACTTATTAGTTGTATGAATGCAAAAATTTAACTCAATGGTCATTAGCGTAGGAAATGTCATAGATTGATCCCTCACTGAAAAAAAGGCCGTTCTTTGATTCACCATGAATTATCAGTTCGATCATTTACTGACTTTCAAATGTCAACAAAATCAAATCACTTCTGGAGTACAGATTTAATATAAAAATGATTCAGTTAAAACTTTATTATAAACTGAACGATCACATAAAATATTTCTCCATAATATGAAGGCGGATAGCGTTTTTGTATGATGTTTGGTTGGAAGGGAGTCATTTACGTTCATAACGTAAGAAGATAAAGAATAAAATATGTAATATTTTTGATGCTGCACTTCTGCCACTAAGATCAATCTCTAAAACTGATCTGTCGTTGTGGTAGAAACTGGCGGACATTCAAAACAGTACGAAATAGTTAGCAAAAGTTCTGATTTCAAACTGAATTCATGATATAGGAGTTAGAGCAGGTTCCACTGTTCTGTCGTTATAGGAGGAGCGACAATTAATTTCAATAGTTCATTAGTAATGAACAGACATATAAATTGGGCTGAAAATTGGGATTCAATTCAAGTGTTCTTGGATATATTAAGAGTTATATTGCTAAACGAGCTGAGCAATTTTTCACATATACAGAGTCGCAAAAGGAGTTGTGTCTTCAACGCGCAACCGAAGTGTTATATCACATTCGGTAATTAAAAAGGATGATACGCAATTACACAAGCAGAATATATTTGCTTGTTTACGTACGCCGACGCACTGTTTAGAGGAAAGGATGGATGGTTTTCCATCGTCCTGTGAGTGTCTAGTCCTGGAAATTATTACGATCCCTGGTCAGTATAAAACACTTAGTGAGATTTTCTCTGCAAGTTAATCGGGTATGTCAAAATGAGGTAATTA
>PYHX02000158.1:53446673-53472382 GCA_004302925.2 Cochliomyia hominivorax
TTTATGTGACCAAAAAAAGTACTAAAATTATTAAATATTTTCAATAAAACTCAACTTGGTCCTACAAAAAGTTTGGACAAGAATTTAGAGTTTAAACAAATAATTTTGTTTAAGAAAAATTATTTGTTGTAAATTGTAATAATAACTTTAATCAAGTAAAAAAATAAAACTGTAATTTAGTGGTTTCGTTTCTATTAACTCATATGTGTGTTAAGAGTTTTTCGACCACAGTTCTTATATATCGATAAAATGTTATATTATTTTAAAAATAATTTTTACAGTTTTTTCCAAAAAAAAAGGAAAGTACCTCAAGAATGTTAATGGGGAATTTGATTAAAAAATATTCTGTACTTCCGAATTTCAAATAAATAAAATGTAACCAAAAGTACTATTTTACCAAACATGTGATCAAAAAGTATTTCAGTACCCCTGTTATTTCTCAATACTGATAAACATTTTTTAATATTGAAACTTAAATAATTCTTCCAATTTGTTGGTAAATTTTTTCTTAAAACAAATTTATAACAGGAAATAAATTACTTAGTATTTTTATAAAATTTCTTAAAAAACATGAAGGCTGTTTTATATTTATAAGGAGGCAGAAGGGGGGGGGGAGATTTTAAGTATTTCCTTAGATTTTTATTATAACACATAAATGTCTTTTCTACCCTCAATCTCTGTGTAATGTTTTATGAAATTGTTTATGAATTATGACGATTTTATGTTAATTTAAATGTGATCTTTGATCTTATGAATTCTTTTGATGTAAATTTGCAATTTGATACGTTTGTCAAAATTCAAAGAAATATTTATGTTGAAAAAATAAGACTTAATTATGAATTTAAATTTTTACAAAATTACAACTCGGCTATGCCGAAACTTCAATGCCCTTCATCACAAATGCATGTGAAGTAAATACGTTTATGTTTCGTATATTACACGCTCACATATACATTTACAGACGTATAAATTTATAAAAGTTTTTCTTAAAATAACACAAAACACTGAACCATAAATTTGGTTATATTTTTATCCATAACTTTTTTTCTACTGAACCGATTTTGATGTAATGGTAATGAAGTACAGATAACTTCATATTATGACATAAAATCATTCTAACTTGTCGAATAACAAGTAACAATTTTGCTCAAGTTTGTGGCTTAAAGTAAGAGGTTAACTCATAAATCGGTCTATTTCTTTAAACATACTGAACCGATTTTGGTTTAAAAAAAGGAAAATTCCGGGACTATACAAATAGTCTGGGGAATTTTCTGTCAATTATTGTAGATGTGAGAGCGCTAACAAAAAGCAGACAAACAAACAAACAGATGGAAATAGCTAAATCGACTCAGATTTTGATTTGATGCTAGAAAAAACATACATCATGGATTATGAGATGATTCATTCTTAGCGTTACGCACGGAATTACTTAGTTAATTTACCCTCTTCACCACTTGTAGTGATAAAGTGCATAAAAAGATGTAATATCAAAGGAAAAAATAATTTTGTATTCAAATCCGTCATATGTAAAATGGGTCAATATTTGTATAACAAGTTGCGATAGTGAAGTATTAAAGTGTCCTTATTTTGAGTATTATTTTTATAAAATCTTAAATTATTGATTTTGATTAATTTTATTTGTGTTATTCAAAATGTCTCTGCCATTTTCTTTATTATATTTATATCTAAACACTTAAATGTTTGTAATCCTGCATTAGATTGGGCATTAAAAAGGACATTAAAGAACGTCCAATATAATTCATTGATTACAAAATCCTTCGAAATTATAATAAAAATATCCATTTAAGAATTTTACCAAATTATCTTAAGGATTTCAAAAAAGAACTTAAAAGAATTACATAAAAACACTCAAATTTACAACACCCAGAGAAATAAAAGCACCCAGCAGTTCTTGGAGACTTCCTCGAACTAGTCATGTGGTTGGCTAAAAGAGATACTACCATTACTTTACTAACTTCCTGACTAGTAATCTTTACATGCTCCTGACTTATTTAGGTCGCTTCAGGGTACACCACTAATGTTGGCACAATTGATTTGCATACAAAGTCTTCACTGTCTCCTTATGAACACTTTGTGGCTTTCAAGTGTATCATGTTAAGTTCCACAAGTCCTATTTTTCGTCCTCCCTTGTGTTATGTGATTAAGGAGGTGAGATCGAAGGTTTCTGTCATATAAGTTAATAACAACGAAATCACTAAGCTTAATATTTTGATATTTTTGTGGATGATTGGAAATATTGTATCGGCTGATGATGAAATTTTGAAAATTTTTCGGAAACTCTTCCATTTACGTTTTTATAGTGTTTTCTGGTCACTTTGCTCGAACAAGTAGTTTATCATCTCCGTTAAAAATCTTCCACACTTTGGACAGCCCAATATCTCACTACTGGCCCAAGTTTGGAGGATTTGCCTTTCTCAGAGCAAAAATTACATTACTGTTCTTGTACAAGCCTTTGAGTGGTACAATAACAATAATGTAGTTTTGCTCTGAGAAAGAATATTTAAATCTGATTTCTATTTTTAATAAAGAATTATCATCTGGACCATTCCATCTGCCTTGAACGAATTTCTACAAGTTCTCCCGGATACTGTTTAATAGCAATAAAAACAGTTGACGGCGGACCATTAAATGTTTGGCCAACTTTTTGTAGGACCAAGTTGAGTTTTGTTGAAAATGTTTAAAAATTTTAGTACGCACTTTCTTCCGTTCATTTATGTTTCAGTTATCAAATAATACTTGGGTTAAACGTTTTAAAGAAAAAGGTGTGTTAAGAATTTTTATTTTTATTATTTTCATGAGGAATTTATATGTCTTTCAGGATCAATTGCCATCATCAAAAAACAAAAACTGTAGGGTCAATATGTATATGATAAATACATTAAAAATAATATTTATTTTTATTTTTATTGAGAACAAAATAAAAATAATGAAACTCAAGATCTCAAAATAACAATGCGAAATTTGCGCATTAAAGTTGTTTTCTTTCAAGTAACAAAAAAGAAAAAAATAGAAAGATTAAAATGGAAATTGACCCGAATCGAAAATAATATTCAAATAAAATGAGACTGAATCTGAGACTATCTGGTTCTAGAGAAATGCAAAAAAAAAGGAAACTTTTAAGAAGCAAAATAAATGATAAAATAAAATCATCTAGAGGCTTTATAATTCCAATTTTATTAGCATGTGAAAGAGATTAAAAAGTACTTTAAGTATTTATTTTCTCATTCCTTAAGATTTTGATATGTTTATATATTTCAAATTTCATTAGATTTCCTATATAAGTTACAGAGATATTTGATAATAATTGTTTCTTTTGTAAGGGGAATACCCTACCCAGTGCTCTATTCAAAATTGTTTGTGTTTAATGTTTCTCACTATAAGTAAGAATCTCAAATTTCACGAAAATTCAATAAGCTGTTTCCATAATCGTTGGTCGAATATTTCCGCTTTAAAAGGTAAATTTTTCGTTTTCTCCACTGAACCGATTATGACTTTTTAAATGAGAAACTTTTTAGGACAAATCTCATTGAATTTTGTTAATTTTTGCGAATGTGAGCTAAATTATATATTTTTGGGGGTCTTAGATGATTTCTTCTTGGCTTTATATACGAAGTGATAAACTTAATATACCTTAATCACAATATGTGGTGGTGGAGTGTGTAAAAAATAGTGTACGGGAAAATTCCTATTTTTGGTGAAAAATAAAATTCTCTCCCTTTTTTCCTTTGAATGAAATTTTCGTTAAAGATTCGCTCCACCTTCCATCACTGATCACTAATCCAAATCAGATGCTCTTAATTCGGTAGCAATGAAAATTGGCAGTTTGGAATTGTTTATTCCTCACTTTGGAAATATAAATATAAAATTCATTTACAATAAGATTCGTATTCACAGATTTTAACTCAAATAGAACTTCTTTATACCAACACAAGTGTTGAGGGCGGTATTACCTTTTTTATTCATTGTGTACGCTAAGAAGGTATCATTATGGGCCTCATATAGTATTATATTCAAATCTGAGTCAATTTAGATATAGTCAATTATCTCTTGATGAACAGATAAAGATCAGTATCTGAGACAACCTCAATTTTCTGACGAAAAGCTTTTCTAAATTTTCTATAGAAAATAATTAGATTTAAATAAAATTTAATAAACAGTGACCCATAACGTTTTTTTGTAAATCATTTTGTAATTTTGGAACTTCAAAAAAGGGTATATTTCTAGTGGGTTCTGGGATCATAAAATGGATATCCAAAATTGATCACTTCATGTAAGAAAAGTTTAAAAAAATTTATTTGATTTCAATCTGAAAACACATCCGTATATCATTGCGAGCCGGAAATATCGTTAAATTTAATTATTTATCGTGCCCCAAAATTTTTGCATCTCAGTGAAATATTTTTAGAATAAAGATTGAATTTTTCTATTAATTCAATATCTTAAGACTACTAGTGTCATTAGGCCTTTTAATCGGATCACAATTTTTTTAAATTAATATCAAATTTTGCAAAACTGTGTGATTACTTAGACATGATTCAGTGAAATCTAAAACTTCCATTATTGATATCTTCCCTTTCAGTCTTTTACGCATTATTTTCACTCACATATTTTTTCGAGTGCATTTAAAGAACTTTATCAAAAAAGCAACAACAAAATAAAACTTTTTAAAAATTATTTAAAATGTATCTTCAATTTTAGAATTAATTTTATATTATTTTATTTTTCAGTTAATTTGATAAAAGAAAATACAACAAATTTTAAAACAGAGCAACATACATACATTAAGTTATATAGTTGTTTATCAACCGGATATCAATTTACCTGCATTTCCTTTTCGATTAAAATTATTATATTTATAAATAAAAACATTCTAAACTAACACACTTGTAGCAGTTAGTAACGGTGTTTTTTCTTTTTTTGTTATCGTTTTTGTAGCAGTAAATCTAATCAATGAAAATTGCACTGATGTAAACAAAATTGTACAGCGTAACGTAAATTTGTACATCATCATAAAGTCATGTCAAGTATCGTATCACAATGTTATTGTATCACATTGTCTACTTCTATACATAGAAGCATATCTGTATGAGTAACGTATTAAGTTTTTCTCTTTTGTTTTTTTGTTGCTGTTTTTAACTAAACATTTGTTTTATTTTCAAAATAAACAAATTTCAATTAGTTTAATGACATCACAATATTTAGTAAAGAAAATTAAAAAATAGAAACATGAAATAAAAATAAGAGAGAGAAATATTTGTTCTCATATTAAAAATAAACATAAAAGAAAAAATATACCAAATAAAGTCAACATATCTGTTGACGAAATAGCTGACGGTGAAATTAAATTTATGAATCTAAGAACTAGAGAAATATTAATATTAGGATGGTGTTAGTTTTAATAAAGAAAAAGATATTATTATTTGGACGCTAAAGTACCACATCTAAAGAGAATAACATGATTGTGATAACCATAATTGAGAGACAACATATTATGCCTCCCTTATTATAATCGGAAAAGTATGAAAAAGTTATTTAACTAATTTGTGTTATTGCCCTCATTATCGTTGTGATTTAACTATAGTTTTCTGTTAGCACAACCACAATATGTTTTGATTACGCTAAGTATACTAAATATTTTTATATTTATTCGACTTCATTATATAAAATTAATTTTGACCTTTAGGTCAAGTCACACTTTGGCGACAAATTCTTAGCCAATTCAACAATGGAAAGGTATACGGAGTTTAGAAGTGATATTCCAGTAGTCATGATAAAAATCAATCGTTACTTTGCCTATTTCGTTTTGCGATAATACGAATGATCATCGTTTTAATTACTTTGAAATAATGAACTACTATTTTTGTATAGATGACATTAGAATATTTTTCATGAGTTAGCAGTGTCAGTTTCTGGAGTCGATACTACAAATTTTGAGTTTAATCTCCTCTGATTTAATTTTCAAGAATAATTTCTCATGTCAGTTTCCAAATTCTAATATTCTGGCATCTTTATGAGGTCATTTCAATCAGCCTATGGAACAGAACGGCAATTAAAATAGAGATATGAGATAAGTTAATTTGGATTTCGGAATGATGTTACTGTGCCAAAAATATCATATCAGATGTAATGGAAAACAAAGAGCGATGCTTAGCGATATTTGACTAAGTCATCATTGAATCCACTCTCTATAAAACTTGGAGAAATTTTCAATATTTCAGCTGCAATAAAATATTTGTTAAAAGAGTTATTTGTCTAAAATTTTTAGAAAATGTTTACATTTTAATAAAAAAAATTGTCAAATTGAATATGTCCTACATTTAGCTCTATAAAATTCAAATATGCTATTACACTTTTTTTGAAAATTAAAATTGTTAAACAATCATTTAATAAGATCAGGGATATATATTCAAATAACTGTCTCAAGATTTTGAGAATCTTTGAAAATTAAAAATTATAATTTAAATAACTCGAAAACTATAGGAGATAAATAACATGAGATAAGACAGCAAAGAAAGTTTGAAAAATTAAATATTCTGGGTACTCTAGATTGCACCTCCATAACTCCGTTCATGGGGTAAAACTTTATTATAATACATTACTCCTCTGCTACCATTATATTCACAAAAAAATTAATCTGTTCCACTGTGCAATTATGGGTTATATTTTGAAGAAATGCATAATTATTTACGTGATTTAAAAAGATTTTTTTCGTGATGATATTATATAAGAGCTTTGAGAACTTACATCCAATCATCATTAGATAGATAGATAGATAGATAGATAGATAGATAGATAGATAGATAGATAGATAGATAGATAGATAGATAGATGAACGGTCATCACTAAATTGAATGAAAGTGTATCTGAGTGAAAAGAACATTTTTTATCATGCAAACATCACCACAAATGCATATTATTATTATTATTATAATTCATAGAATATGTATATAAATACAATAAGAAGTTTTGTAATAATGAAAATATTCCAAGATTTCCTTCAATCATGATTTGAAATCCTTACTTTTATTTCCGTTTTTTTTTCTTCTTTGTATCACCCTAATCTTTTTCCAAATCTATTTAATTTAGTCATCTGTGAAACATTGAAAGTTAATGCCACATTTACATTTTCAAGAAGTTTTCCCTAAAACCCTTTTGGCTTTATTATTACAAAAACACAGCTCCAACATTCTCGAAAAATAGAAGAGTGAAGAAACACTTGTTGCACAATGTAAAAACAAATGTAACTAATACATATACAAATATGAATATATGTGGATGTATACACAACTTTTAAATTTTGTATGTCACATCTAAACTTTAAAGGAATTCTTTTCCTTGGAACTCAAAAGAAAAGGAAAAAAACCCTTTCGTATAACAAAAAAAAAAGAATTCTTATTGTTGCTGGTGACAGAAGTAGACCTGAGGGAAGAGCAAAAATAAAATAGACAAAAAATTTAAAAGAAAAAATAAACAAAAGAAATAAACAAACCAAAATAAAATCAAAACAATATTTAACTAAAAAACAAAAAAAGAATAATGTGGTAGTGTTAGTGAAAAAAACGTCATAGTATTATTTTGTATTTAATGCAAAAAACGATAAACGAAACGAAAAGAAAATCGAATAGATGTTGATACTAATGTGGCATAAGTTTTTGCGTTAAAACCTTCACAGTGTTTGGCATGTTATTGACATTGATACCTCGAACTAAAACTCAATTTCTGTTGTCAATGGACTTGAAATAACAATCAACCACATGTTGTTGTTGTTACTGTTGTTTGTCTTTTCAATGTATTTATATCAATGTAAATACAAATGTCTGTATTTGTGTGTGTGTGAGTAGATAAATACATACAAATAAATAACTGTATGAAAAATGTAAAATTTGTTTTAAATCAATAAATACAAAGTGAACATTTGTAAATTGATTTGTTAAAAGTTTTTCCTCAAACATATTTCACACAACTGTTCTTGTTTTCCGCGTTTCACTCATTCATTCATTCATTCATATTTCCTTACTTGCTGTCAATATTATGCAAAAAATAGAAAAGAGATATTAAAAATGAAATTGTATTCATAAATAATATAAATTCATTGAAAAATAGAATTTATTTATTTATTTATTGTTAAACATCAAACATGATAATTTTATTTCTTTTCTTTTTCTTTCAGGGTTATAAAATTTCTTGAATTTGTATGTCATTATATCTTTAAGATTCCTTTTAATATTTTAATATTTTGTATTTTTTTTTTTATTTTCATAAATACTTGTGGATTTAAAAAAATAATTATATTCAATAATAAAGAATCCTTTACAAAATACAAATTGGGAAAATTTGTATTTTGTAAAGAATTCTTTGTTATATTTTCAAAAATTTCCATTGAAAATTTAATAAGAGTCAACAAGTAAGAATACAATATACGGTTATGCGGAATCTTTAATACCCTCCATCACAAACGCGCTTGAAGTAGATACGTAATGTTTCGTATATACACAAGCACACATACACTCACAGACGTATAAAATATATAAAAGTTATTCTTAAATATAAGTTCTCGAATTTTTATATATTCAAGGTAATGAAACAAAAAGTATTTTCTCCCGGAGGTCCCTTAACTTTGTCATTATAGTCTATATGAAGATCTTGGTTATGAATTTTGCTCTGTTAGTAGTTTTATTAAGCCAGTTAAAGACTTTAACCTTGGAATATGTTTTCAAGGATTCATATATCACAATTAAAAAGTTTTTTTCTTAAAGCTCACAAAATACATTTTTTCCATTGAAACGACAAGTTTCCACACCTATAGGAAAATCTTTTTGTTTACAATATATGACAGATATGTACTTTTTCAATTACCGCACTTTTTAATCTTTCTTTGGCATAAAAGTTATTAACTATTTCAGTTGTTATTTATTAAACAAGTTTTTTTTTGCAAATTTTACACTCCCCTGTTTTTGAACCTGTTTTTTGTTATAAATTGTAACATTTTTTAATGAATTAATTTTATTAGATTTTATTTATTCGGCTGTGTCGAACCTTAAATACCCTTCAACACTTATATTTTTCTAAAATTATCATGTGTTCATCAGCTTAAACACCGATTACGAAAAGGTTCACTATGAAAAGTACAGTGAAATATATGGTAACATATGCTTCAGCTATATTTGAACCGTGAAGAGGGTTTGTAATGAAGCTATAACAAAATATGGACCGGAATTAGACAAATTAAAAATATTTAAATAGAAAAGTCATTGTTCCGAATTTCAATTTGATAGTTTTATAAGCTCAAACCCATTTTTGGGGAGGGGGCATACCTGATTAGAAAATTAATTGTGACAAATTTCAATATAATTGATTTGGTTTATAAGCCATAAACCATATTCCGGGATGAAGGAGGTGTATTAAAATTTATATTTATATATTAGACTGTGTTTTTTATTTTGATCCATGTTTTATGTTTTAGCTGCATTTTCGATTCAATCCAATTCGTTATTGTTAAAAAAATAGAAAAGTTCTTTTTAGAAATTATATTTAATTTTTATGATTCCATTTTGATGTTACTCATGGTATAACAAATCTAAAATACCCTACTATCAGTAATAGATGGTATAAAAACATAGTTAGAGCAATTTGTTATAAAATTACAGGCTGAATAAAACAAGTTTAGCCATTTGGTAGTCATTATTTAGAATAATTCTAACAAAATTACATATTAATTAGATTTCTCATCTTATGCCACCAGTATTATTGCACTTATTTTTCACATATCTAAACTGGATATGTTCGATATATTCACACGATTCATTGGACCTGTTTTGTTGTTACATCAATTATATACATTGGACATCATAACAGAGTGTCAGATGGTTGTTGGTCAATTTCTGTTTATTTCTCGTTACGTTTGACTGGTTTGGTCAAGTGAGTGTTTCCGTCTCGTTCCCACATTTCATTTTACTTTTTTTCATTCATTCTCATATTGATTTAATTAAAAAATTGTTTTAATACTAAGTAATCAACGTTGTTTTCTTGTTGTTGCGCACATGTTGTTTGTCATTGTTGTAGAAACTTTTTTTCAAAAGATACAAAATTTATTGTAAATAAAATAAATATTTTTTAACAATAAAAAAAAATAATAAAAATTATATAAAATTGCGTCTCAAGTTTTAGTTTGTTTTGTTTTTCTTCCAAGTCATGTAATAGAATTTATATCCCAAAACAACGAACAAATTAATAGAATTAATTATAAATTTAATTGTTAACATTTAAAATTTACTGAAATATATTTTTAATACAATTTAAATTTTAAACAATTCTTATTATTTCAATAAACTAAGAATTGACGTTTTGAGGAACTATATTTTATATCTTTCAATAGTTCATTTTAATTCCATTAATTGTAATTATTAAGAATTTTTTATTGTATTCGATTATTCTCTTTCTTCAGTTGATTTACACGTGTTGCCAAAATCATATTAAAAATGTTTTACTTTTATTATTTTGTCTATTTCAATATTTTAATAGTTTAAATACAAAATATAATAGAGACTTTTTGATTATTTAATTTGCCAAAGAAGAAAAACAGATTTTTATTCATAATAAAAATAAATAAGAAAATTGCAATTCAAAAAATATTCGTGTTTTTGATTATTATTTTGTGTACACTAAAAGAAATTTTTGGAAGAAAGAGGGAATAATAAATTCGGCTGCTGTTTATATACAGTTTTAAAATAAAAAACTTAGAAAATACACACTCATAAACAATTAATCATGCTACATTTTTAGTGTCTTAATCTTTTTGCGGGTCTTATAAATCCTGGTTCAGGTGAAAGTCAAAGCAGCTAGAAGCATTGACAAAGTGGGTAATTCTCTTTTCATCAGCTTACTGAATCTCAACACATTAGGACAACTAAGAACAAACAAATTTATAAAATTTCTACTCAAAAATTTTGAAGTTGACCCAAATAACAAACAATCAGTCCACTTTCAATTTAGCTCTAACATTTAGTTAGTTCCTGTAAGCTAATACTTTCATGGCGTTACACAGGAATGACAAGGTTATTTATAGCCTTATTAACCAATTGTACTGGTGGAAGACATAAATAAGAAACAAGTAACAATGCTTTATTTTGCTATGCCGAATTTTCAATATCATGTGACATAAACACATCACATTTTGTACAAACACACGTGAATAAGTCATATTTTAATTTGTCGATTTTTGAGTAGTGGTAACCATAGATATTGGTATACATCTTTAATTAAGTGAACCGATTTTGCTGATTTTAAATAGGAAAGTTCATTACGGGGTTTCAGATGATTCCTTCTTAGCGTAACACATGAAATAACAAAGTTAATATATTCTCATAACCACTTGTGGTGTTGGAGGGTATAAAATATGGTATAGAGGATAGTTACGATAAAAACTATTTGAACCTCTCTTTTTTATCCTTATTACATTGTTGACATGTAACTTAAGCTATTGATCTATATAAGTTTTACATAATTGCTGAAAATACCATACAAACACTTTATAAGCGCTCGTTAGTAGCATACCCCCTGTATGGAATGTTGCAAATCTGAAGCTCGTGAAGAAAAGTTTACGCCAAATTGCATACTCTGCGTCCTTGGTAACTAAAACAAGTCACTGGATGTAAAGAAATGGAAGGTGTTCTTCAGTAAAAAGATTTCAGATTCCAGATGGTACTCTCGCTAAGTAGAGGAGTTATAAGGTTGTTCCATTTTATTTTTCATATGAAACTCTGTAAGCTGTTTGACAGGACAGGATTCTAATAATACGGACTTTTCAACTTTTCGTTATTCGATGAATTTTAGACAAAGTTGCAGATTAATCAATATTTTCATTATCTTATAGGCGATATGCTAATAGTTTTCAAGTATTCCAGTCTTGTATGTGAAGTATGTAAATCGACGAGGCTTATTATAGAGGAAACTATGCAGACGAGACTGTAATAAATAAATCTATTATCGGAGATACTATTTAAACTAGTTTATTATAGACCAGATTATTACAGATGAATCTATTATCGATGAGACTATTGCACACGACATTCACATAAACTCATTCCACTGTTTCGAGTTACCATATAAAATCGTACTTGGAGGCCACTCACTTTCATCCCTACATCGGGATTTAGCAATAGCCTCATGCCTATTGGCATTTGTTTAACTCTACCACTCTTCTGCCATAGAGATGGTACATTTTTAACCTGAAGTTTAAGCAGAACATAAATCATGGAAAATAACAAATCAAATCAAGGCAATTACAGGTGTTACAACAACCACTAAAAGCATAGTCTGTTAACTCCAATTAGTCTTAAAATCAAGTCCATAACAAATCTTTTTAAAAAATCGTTTCGTTTGGATCATTATGTAGTATATTTTTCATGTAAAGTTAATACTGCAAAACGTAACTATAGTTCACAATTGGTTAAGTCCATCTAAGTACAATTTTTGCACCACTTTAGACAGAATCTATAGATTCTAATTTGTCATAGAATGACTCCTTATTTTTTCTGTAAACCAACAGCTTTAATATTATTAGGGTTCGGCAATTTATATAAGAAAAACTGTTTCAATTATCGGTACATTAATGAGAATAAACATATCGTCAATTAAACTTTGCATTCACGATTTAATGAAGTTACGGGATATATTTATCATAAATACGATTTATTAGCACTGATATGAGGAATGTAACTAAAGTTATATAAAATGGATTTTTATTAAAAGCCACGATGCTGTAACTTCTGATTATATATAACTTTTTTTCAAAAATATTCGAAATTTAATAAATCGAATATCAAATTTGAATTCTTTCAAAAATTCTTTAACAAAAATTAAAATCTAAATAAAATTTCTAAATAAATTTATATTTATTAAAGTAATTTTACCATTATCAGAAATTCATATCGACGTTACATGAATATTGTTTGTAACGCTTGAATTAAATCTATTAAACATTTAATTGATTTACAAAAATCATTTTGTCGAAATACATTCGCATTTAAATTTAACTTTCATGATTTTCTATCTTCTAACAATTTTAAATGTCAGATATTAATTCAATTGTTTAATGTCAAACAGTTTCAGGATCAATGATTCTAATATTTCTGTTTTTTTTTTCATTTTTTTTTCGTTTATTACATACAGAGTCAACTGTCATGGTATCAGGATATTAAAAAGAAATGAACAAACATCCACATACATAAAAACATACATACATATGTTTTTTTTATAATATATGAATGTATGTGTATGTTTTGTATCCAAACAATATTTGCATCTCATTAAAATTTTAAAGAAAAAAAAAAGAAATTTAATAAATAAAATTTAAATAAAATCCAATTACAAAACAAAACACGTACAAAAAAGCAACAACATAATCACAGACAGGGGCAAATGAAACCAGAGAAAAGTATATTGGGTGTTCATAAAAATTTCATACTTAATGATGAGATTCAGAAATATTATGCGACTGGCTCCATTGAAGGAAGGAAACGATTTGTATTTTGAGATTTATTGGTACTGATTTGCCCATAAATTTTTCAGATCTAGTAATAATATTTTGATCCTGTCCAGATTTATTTCTTTCACCATAAACTCCAATAGCTCTTTTATAAGTCCATTTGGAAAAATGCATAAATCTCATATTTTAATATCCTGACAAACAAGTCATGATGAAATCAGTTATCTCCAACGCCATAAACAGCTCTCCATATAAATAGTTACCCTTGTGTACTTGCTTTTTGCTATTATTTTAATTTTTTATTCTTGTTTATTCAATTCAACACGTCCTTATTTACTCAACAAAAAGTGAGATTCCACACTTTATCGCACAAATACTCTCTCACACATAACAGCACCAGTATTATCACACACACAATCAAGAGCGTCATCATCGTTCTCATCATCTAAAGAAAAGACACTTGTATAAAGTGTTATACACGGATACATGAATACAAACAAATCTAATCACATACATGTGTACCAATACTTGTACGATATTCGTAATGTTGAAGAAGTGATTGGCAGCAATGAAAAATGAATAGAAAATATTCTCATGTTTATTTCTTAAAGAGTAACAATTCTGATATTTAAAGGAATGAAAAGAATTTTGGTTGAATAAATCCAATTAATATAAATCATATTTAAACATTGATTCTGTTGAAATTCTAAGAATGAGGACTAAACATTTCTTGTATTAATACCGAGATGTTATAGTTTTGACAATTTCTTGTCCGGGTCTTAAAAAGAGGTTAGTCTTTTCTTTTTAATGTGGCAGTACCAGAAAAAAGCCCATAATTAACTACAAAAATATGATACACAAAAATTTATTTTTTTAATAAAGCTGTAATTTGTTAATCAGAAGCCGATCATTTGACCATAAGGGATCTACTTAATCTTTAACTTGGAGAATCAGATTCACTACTTGGACAGTACGGAAGTAAGTATTCTAATTACGTTAACAATTTTAAGTTTGGCTTCCAAAGGGTCATAAAATATTTAAAACGATCCAGATTTTTTATATATGATCCGATTTTAAGATTTTCATATGAGTCAACACTACTAGTGTAGAAACTTAGATTTATTTTTTATTATTTTTTAGATATTTTTTATTTGATTTGAAAAAAATTAAAATGTAAAAATTTATAAGGTTTTAAATTTAATTTTTCACGAAAAGTTGATTATTCGCCGATTGTTTTTGCAAAAAAAGTCATTACACTCTTTTTAAGCAATCAAATATTTCTAGTAACCTTTGTCATATTTAACATTTTTAAAAAGCAGCATTTTTTAAAGTCGAGCCAAAGCTAAACTTTTAAGAAATTTATAATTTCTGCGAAGCTTAGTATTTTATATTTTTTTATTAATTATTAATTGTTATCCATTGTTGAAAGAATATATAATTTCTGATACACTAATATATAATATGATTTTGTACGTATCCCAAATGACAACCAAGTATTATTTTTCGAATGGTTAAAGGATACTAAGGTCATTTTTATTAAAGTTTAGATAAAGTTAAACTAATGCGGTTAAGATGTATTTGTAGCTGCGTAGAGTGTCTGTTTCTCGAATTTATTGTACTCGTGCTTTTCATCATATCTCTGTCTCTTTTTACTTTTAGTTTTATATTCTTGGGTATAATTCTCTGATATCAGTAAATATATCAGATTGTCATAGCACAGATTCAAACTTCTTTGTAAGTGAATATCTCCATTTGATGAATCTACTGGACGATTCAGTAATCAGAGCATAGTTTGCCTTTTCTTCACTTGCATAAAAACCAAGTACCATTTTGTTCTCATAATTAGAATCATCAGCGAAAAAGAAGGACAACAAATAGGCATCCTTATAATCACGATCGATCTTGATCAGAAATTGCATTTTGTTATTAACTGAAATTTTTTCTACTTGCTATCCTATTAAAAAAATCCTTTTATATATCTCATTGGGCTTTCGTTATCCTTGGAAGCTCCATCATTGAAGTCGTTGGATTATTATTAACTTATTCATCAGTAGACTTATTCTCTAAATTACCTCTATATTTGTTTCCAGTGAAATAACACCAAAATACTTAAAGTGTCTTGATTTGAGATTTCTTCATGTTGGGTCTACTTTTTAGAAACATATTGTTTACAGTTTAAATTATTTTTTCAAAATTTACGATATAAAGAAATGTCCACGTTTTCTGGAAATTTCAGTCAAATATATTTAGTTTCCTTTAAAGCAATTTTCTCTTCCAATTAACAATATTATACTCTTTTGCTCAAACTCAATTAAAAAATTAACCTTAAAGTTTTCTTATCAAAATTTTTTCTGGGTCTGTTGTAAAGTATTCTGTGAGCTATGTTTCGTTGTACATAATTTTATGATAAACAGTTATCGATGCAATTTAGTACCAAGAAGTATGCGTACACGTAGCCATCTGGTCCTTCATTTGGTAGTAGTAGATCTGTTTGTAGCCTTTTCTAAAAAAAATCATTATTAATGTGATTTGCAGATTAAAGCTTATAGTGGTGACTCTTTAAAGTCGATAAAGTGACTACTACTGTAGAACTATCAAATATTGATCGATTTTTTCTAAACTTAATATTCTATCATTTCTCTTCTAAAAGATTTTACTCTTTTACAAAATTAAATAAAAAGAAGTTGCTCATTTCCGAAAAAAAACCCATAAACACCACAAAACTCGTAAAGTGTTAAGAAAATAAACTGACAGTAAAAATCAAAATATTTGACATGAAAACGTTTTTATACTCAAAATTACTTGTTAATTATATAAACGAGTTGTTTTAAAACAAACAAAACCTGAGAAGAATCGTATTAGAAACTTTTTAACAACAAAAATGATGAAGAAAAACAACAAAAATTATTGCTCATTTTCAGTTTAGAAATTCAAGGACTTGAGTGAATAATTAAATTGATTTGATTGAATGAGTCGATGGATGAATGAATGAATAAACAAACGCACTTCTTTTTGAGGGCGTCGAAAGATCTATTGATTATCAAATTATCAAAGAAACAAAGAATGAAACAAAAAATAAAAAACACAAGTAAGAATACTGCATTCGGTTATGCCGAATCCTCAATACCCTTCACCGTAAATGCGTATGAAGTAAATTCGTGATGTATTGTAAGTACACACTTACACATACATTGACAGACGTATGCAATATATAAAAGTTTTTCTTAAATAATAATAGGTAACACTTAATGAGTCATAACAAATTAATTATATTTTTGGCTATAACTTTTTTTGCTACTGAACCGGTTTAGAAATTGCATTGAGCTCTGTAAATTATTTTGGATGTGAGCGTGTCAACAACAGACAGACAGACAGGCGGATATTCAGACAGACAGTAAGAATACATTATGGGGTCTGAGATAATTCCTTCTTAGCGTTACACACGGAATGACAAAATAATTATAACCTCTTCATCAATTGTGATGGTGGATGTTATAAAAACTTTTCTTTAATTATGACACTTTTGCTGAAAATAAGATAATTAAGTTTCAAAGAGCAAAAAAAAAAAAAAAACAATATTGACCCATTGGATTGATTAGAAATGATACAAAAAATATATTTACATGTCAATAAAATATTTATTCTGTCTAAAATATTGTGAAGACTAAAATAAATTGATAAATATTTTATATAGTTAACACTGAAGATAAATAAAGTGAAATCTGTCTGGAATAGGAGATTTGAAAATTTGAAATATCAATATTTGAATTATTTATTATTTTTTGGTATAAATTATTTTTCTTGTAGAAAAATTAATAATTTTAATAAATTAATTCCAATTAATTATATTTTAATAATTTTTTACTTTCTCACCTGTTGTTTTATACAAATACAAATATTATATTTAAGTTAAGTTTTTGAGGTTTCAACATACCTGAAAAAAGAAAAGAAGAAAAACCATTAATTTGTGTTTATTCAAAATTAAATATTTTTAATTATTTAGATTGAATGATAAAAATTTTCAATATATTTTAATAAATTTATGATTTCGAATTGGGAGTCTAACAGAACTCTAAAAGGTCACAGTTTTGAAATATTACCGAAATACTCTCCAACGCATATACACTGATGCATATTCCTATAAACGCATTTATTTTTTTTCTCAATTCTTATTTTATTTTTGTTGTTCTTATCTTAAAGTAACATTAAAGTTTTTTAATGACCAATTTTTTTCTCAGTCCTGTTTTTTGTCTTAATCATGTGAATATTTAATGTGAAATAGTTTTATAAAAGCAGATGTTAAAATTGCTTCTAAAGAAGATAACTGTTTCTTATAAATAATGGCATAACTTTAATGACAATAAATCCATTTTACTACAGAAGTTTCGAATTTAATTTCATGACTTTTAAAGACGCTCGAGGGAACATTTCTGTCCTAACTATAAAAGACCGAAATTCAATTTTTTCATGACCAAGAATATTCCAAGAAAGAAATAAGTTGTAGGATCAAACATTCCGACAATATGGTGCATAATTTCTTTAAAAGAGACTGAATTATAGAAAACAGACAAACAAATTTAATTCTACACAAATACAAAACAAACTAAATCATTGCAGTTTTTAATAAATACCATTATTTTAATAAATATCTTTTTAATATTTATTTTTTCAATATTTCCCTTGCAATAACTAGAGCTTGATAAATATTGGCGTTTTTAACAATCATCCATATCAGTATGATTTCCTTTTAAATCATCAAGTCACTCATTCAATCGTTCATTCCGTCATTTAAATAGAAATATTTATGTAAATATTTATTTATCTTAACAATTCTTGTGTTTGAATGTATTGTTCTATTATTACAAGAAACTTTTCATTTCCGCTAAAATAAATCCAATTCAAATATAAAATGTGTGATGCTTTTATTATTGAATATTATTTTTATACCCTCCATCACCGCAAGTGGTTAAGAGAGTATATTAATTTTGTCATTCCGTGTGTAACGCTAAGAAGCATTGAGTATTTATTATAGCCTTGAGAAGTTTCCTAGTTATAACCAGAAAAATCGGTTTATTATATTTAAAGATTCCAAATTGGTTCATTAGAAGTAAATGATTTATTCAAAAATATAACTAAAGTGTTGTATTTAAGAAAATCTATTCATAGTTTGCCTTGATGCAAGAATAAATAACATTATGACATCTGAGATGAACCCATCTTAGCGTTACATACGGAATGACAAAGCTAATATACACTTTTTACCACTTGTGGTGCTGGAGGGTATAAGAAATCATGTGGTTTGCAAAAAAAAAAAAAAAAAAACAAATTTCCTGAATTTCGTTCAAAATAAAAAAAGAAGAGATTTTCAATAAATTTCTCAGAAATATGCTAATATTTCCATAGTTTTGTAAAGAATAAAAAAAGATGAAACTTACAAAAAATTAACTATAGAAAAATAGAATTTTCTTTAATAGATTGAAAGCACGACATTACTTGACATTTTACATGACAACCTTCTGCTTTTGTTGTTGAAGTGTTAGTGAGAGAAGGAGAGGAAAAACCTTTTTTTGTGTCTCTTCTTAACCTTGGGACATTAACCGAGGTCGTGTCTAAAATTAAACAAATTTTACATTTTCGTACATTTGTTGCCAACAGCAAAAGCAAATCTATTAAACAAAAAAGCTCTGTTTTTCATGAAAATAAGTAATTTTGTTATTTTATAAAATTTTTAAAGGGAAATTAAGCGATTTATTAGCGGTAGCAATCACCAAAAAGGGCAGAGAATTAAATTTTATTGCTTTAAACTTAAGATAATAAAAATGTTACAAAATTTAATAACATATTAAAAGAACAACAAACTGAACCGATATTTTATATAACAAACACATATTAATATAAATATATTTTGTAGCTGGTGAATAATAATGATATCATTCTTATAACCTCCATTTCTACAGGTTTATTAAATTTTATTAGGAGATACAGAGGATTAGAGAACATATGCATATGACTTATTTTGTATGCAAATCTTATAGCATTATCGACACTTAATGTGTCGATATAATTTAATAAATGAATTAGATTTTTGGATTTAAAAGTATAAGAAAATAAAGAATTGGTCTCATATCAATAAATATATGATATAAAATTATTTGTATTTTTGAATATATAATTTTTTTCTACTGAACCGATTAAGATAATTTTGGAATGATAATGAAGTACATATATCCTTATATTATATTTATAGTTAACGAAAATTTGTCGCTAAAAATAAAGGTTGCCTCAGTTGCCCCAATATGTTTGTTTCAGCACTTTAATACTCGCTGTAATCATTTATTGTTATTGTCAACATGATAATTGTTGAATTACAAACAAATTATTGTCATTAGGATGCAATATTATCAGTACCAATGACACACTGGGCATCACCGTCAATAAATAAAACTTTGCGTCTTAATAATAATTTTAAATTTAATACAATGTTTTCGGCAGATGGAAGGACAAATTAACGAACAGAATTAATACACCCATTCACCAGTTATGGTGAGGGAAATTTTAAAAATTCGATAGTTATAATTTCGGCATAATTTAATTATAACTATCGAAATTAAGTAGAACAATTAAGATCTCTCCTTAAAAAACGAGATGGTGTCCTCCTTAAGGTCTTTGAAAATTGGCCTACATTCACTGAGAGTGAAATCGGACCAGCTGTTTTAAGAACACTGTATGTAGGTGTTTTCACGGCTCCTGCATACCCGAACTACTGAAATCTTGCATTCAATTTCAAAAGAATTTGTGCATATTTAAGAGTTCTATAAGCTTTAAGCTTAATTTATCTTAATTTATGGAACCAATTTATCTGGAAAAAACTTTCTAAGGACAATATCAAATAATCTCTGCATATTTCTATCTTATTGTATATTTAAACTGAAAATTAGCAAAATAAGCATAAGTTTTCAATATGTTAAGGTTTCATTATTGTTGCAGAACTTGAGATGTATTATATCAAATAAAATAAATTATGAGTTGTGGCCTGAACTATCTACTATCTTTGTCCGAGTTACCAGAAACACATAGACTGAAATTATCTTATCTTCAAAATTTTGATACTGTTTCCAATATCGGCCTTAATTTTTGTCTACAAATTCAACTTTTTGGTTTATTTCATAAGGGCGACATAAAACCGACTAGTGTATTCACTACCTGTAGCAGTAGTGAATGGTATTTAAACTTAAACAAACTTCCATGTTTTAGATGACCTCAGAAAATTAATAAATATTCTTTCAATAACATTTGTATTCCCTTTCTATATCACTTATTATCTAAATGACCTTGAGCGCTTTTCATTATAATAATGTCCGTCTGTATTTCATTAAAAATAATTATGTTGCGATTTCATATAAACAAGGAACAATTGATAAGTTAATTTAATAAAATAATTAAACCATTTTAAAATTTATTAAACTTAAAACAAAAACTATAGAAAGTTTTAAGGTTTCGTTAACTAAAACGTGAAATTAATTCAAGATTTAAAATAAAAACTATATTGAACAAACTTTTTGTGTACTTATCAATTGACCCTCTGTCAAAGGACACATTTGCTATGGTTGTATTTGTCTTTTTTCATTTTCCTTCCTTTTTGTTTAACTTTGTCTTCGTTATTTTATGTTCTCTTTAGACAACATAATTACTGTAAAACAATCATGCTCTCATACTTTATGTTTGAAAAAATTATGAGAAAATAATTACAGTGTGGATTAAAAAAGGACATATTTTATAAAATATTGAAAAAAATATTACATAAATTTGGTAAATCTAGTCCAGTAACATGGTAAAATATGCTTGACTTATAAAAATGATTAATAAATTGTGACTTTGATTCACCTGAACATATTCAAAACCTTAAGAAAGGAATTTGAGATTTAAGATATAAAATATTTCTTTAACTAATTTGAGAAAGTATAATTAATTTTTGTTAGAATTTAATTAATGTGAGTTTAAATTAGTCATACGCCCTCATATTAGATAAAGAACAATTTATAAAAATCAATCATACGACTCTATTAGAGGGTATCAATTTATTTATTTATTTTATTATTATTTTTTTTGTAAGAAATAAATATGCCGTGTGTAATGCTAAGAAATAATAATCTCAGACCCCATAATGTATATATTCTTGCGTCAAATCAAAGTCTAAGTCGATTTAGTTATGACCGTCCTTTTATTTATCTGTCTGTTGTTAGCACGCTCAAAGCAACAATAATAGACAGAGCTCAATAAAATTTGGCCTGAGTATTTTTTATTTTTTTCAAGATCTAAATCAGTTCATATTACCCATATTATATATTTGAATACCAAAGAAGTTAGGCTTTATAAAAAAACTTACATCATTATCTTGGACATTGTTTATACTTTTGGAGAATCTGGCACAAACTCAAAACCAACAGAATATGACAGATAGATGAGAATATTTGAATCAGAATCACTTCAGATTAATGTTAATATGATCTATTCATTTGTTAAAATTATGTTTGATTGGCAGTGTAAAACATAATACTAAATATTAAGTATAATCTCGTCTCTTACTGTTTTCAATACCAACACATAGAGGAGTCATTATAACATTTATTCGTATGTCAAAGTAATTGACCTACATATTTCTTCTTTTTTACAAACACACACATACGTACATATACACTTAGAGTAATATATATTCCACAACAACATATATATTTGTTGTATGAAATTAGTTTTTTTGTTGTTATTTTTCATTTCTTTATTTACTATTTTTGTTGTAGTTTTGTAAGTTCAGATGTTAAAGTGTCTGTATATAATTTGAAAATGGTACTTAAAGCATTCAACTGACACTTTAGTCATTATATTTTGCAGTTACAATATTTTTCTATCTTGACAATAATTTAGTAACAGAAACAACAATAGTAATAGTCTACCTACAACAAGTCGTTGCAAAATAGTAGTTGTGGTAGTAAATTGTCTAAACATTTATACATTATTTAAACGCATACACAAACACACTCCCTCTGTTTCTTGGACTTATACGATCCAGTGTGTAGTTTATTTATCTTTTAACTAACTCTGTTGTCCTTTGTATGGAAAAGGAAAACATTTAAGTGTGTTAAAACGTTAGGGGAGGTTAAAAGAAATTTGTCAAAAGATATCGCAGTACAATATTTGGAACTAAAGAGAACTATGTTGGTTTTACAACAATATAATATATATATTTTGGAATTAAATTTTAATGAAGATTTTTAGGTAATTTTATCAGTATCTATTTATAATTAACTGTGCATCTTGTATTATGTTCATTTGAAAAGTACCTCATAATGAACCAATGTAATTAATAACATCAGATATGTAAGTGCATGTGTGGTTTAATTAGTGGTTTAAGGGAAGTAGGATTAATTAGTTTTCATAACACCAAATGTAATTGTCCATTTGTTTAGTAAATGTTGTTTTTAATGTAATTTAACTGAAGATAAATTTGTGAGAGCTTTGAGTCAGATATAATATAATCCGAAACTATTTTTTTTTCAAAAATTTTCTGATCTGCTACTGTTGTAATATTACACGAAATTCTTCTGGAGAGGCCTTTTAATTATGTGTTAGAGGTATAGTTTTCGAGTTATTTGCATTTGAATTTTTGAAACTTTCAAAGTCGTACAAGACTTCTAATTATAGGAGTTCCAAGAGCTTCGGTGTTGGCTATGAAGTAAAGGAATGTGGAATGGTGATTAACATTTACTTGATAGTCAGGCAGTGTTAAAGTCCTTTAGGAAATACACGTGGATTCAGTGATGGTATGCGAATGTAGGGAGAGATGCAAAGAAGGCGAATGTGCACTCTCAAATTTAGAATACGCTTGTGAGAGCGTAATTCTTTGAAATTATTTCATAATGAAATAATGGATAACACCTTGTTGAAGTCTCAATGCAAATTTACAAGTATAAGTTATTGCAGGGTATTAAGGGCTTTATGGCGGAAATTTTATTCTAATCGCTCGGGGTTTCAGATAACACAGATAATGTGGTTATGCTAGCAGTTTCAAGATGGGTTAGAAGATTCCACAATCTTAGAATTGTCGACATTTATTAAACTTATTTTTAGAATACGTTGGCTTTTAGGACCACAAATGGGATAGGAAGATTTTTGAGCCTCTACTTTTCTTTTTTTTCTCAGTCCACATTCACTCTATTTTTCTTTCTCTTCTCTATTTCTTAAAAGGACACTAATCCTGCTTTAACGTTAAAATAATCTCTGCAATAAGACATTTCATAAGCCACAAGTTCTATTTTGAAGTATTTCGATCTGAAATATACTTAATAACTAATTTGGCTTAATGTTGACTCTGACTAATAGCGAACTGTGGATGTCTCAATGAAAATAATAATAACATTAATTCTAAATGGTAAATGTTGCTAATAATAGTGGTAACTGGAAAATTCATTAACATAATTCGAGTAGTACAATAAGCTGTAAAGCTTAACAAAGTGAAAGTGTGATCAAATAATTAAAAAAAAACAAGTGATTATTGCTGCGCAAATGAAAAATTATTTAAGAAATTGTGACATAATTTTGCCAACAAAAATATCTTACATCATTTTTAAATTTATAGTTTTTAGACAAAAATTATTTGCACAACTGCTTGATTTTAGAATCTTAGCCTTGACTTAATTCTTTAACAATCTTCTACTTTTATTAAATTTAATCTTTTAAAACATAATTTAAACACATGAAAGCATACTTTTAGGCTTGACTAAACATTTGAAATCATTTAACCAAAATAACAAAAACTAGAACAAAAAAAGCTATATTCGGCTACTTCGAATCTTCAACACACCTCTATCACAAATGGGTATGAAATAAATAAGTTGTGTTTCTAATATATACACTCACACATATACTCACAGTCATAAACAATGTATAAAAGTTTTTCTTAAATATAACACGAAACACTAAATAAGTTATAAAATTAGTTATATTTTCTATTGAAACGATTTTGATAATTTTTGCTTAATGTTTATTCTAATTTATCGAAGTATAATTGAAAATTTTATAAAAGTTCTTCCCCTGAGTATAGAGGTTATCTCAGATATCGGACTATTTATTTTAATATACTGAACCGATTTATATGGTTTTAAATAGGAAGCTTTTCAGAACTATATTATATACACAGGCCCAATTTCTTTGAACTCCCGTCAATTATTGTTGATTTGTGTGTGCCATATACTGAACCGATTTCTATGGTTTTTAAATAGGAAGCTTTTCAAACTATATCATATATACAGGCCCAATTTCATTGAACTCTGTGAATATTGTGGATTTGTGCGTGCCAGCAACTGACAGATAAGACGGACATAACTAAATCCTCAGATTTTGATTTGATGCAAAAATATATGCATATATACATTATGGGTCTGGGATGATTGCTCTTAGCGTTGCACACGGAGTGACAAATTTAGTATACCCTCTTCAACATTTTGGTGTTGGAGGATATAATTAAAGAAGATCAAGAAAAATAGGAAATATCAAAACACAACAGCAACTTTAAAATGTCATATACATTATTTCATATAAAACGGAAGTATTTATTTGAATCTTAAAACACAACCAGAAAATTACTCACACACAGTACACATACTAGCTACGGAAGTTAAACATATATGTATAAACGGAAATTCACATAACACTCCCTCAAACACTTAGACACACACACATATTGTTCTCTTTCGTTTATACTTTTAAGAAAAGAACACTCAAAAATAAATGCATGATTACATTTACTAGTTCTATGGGGCGTATGATTTATATTTTATAGAGAAACATTTTTTAAAAATAACTCATACTCCCTCCCCTCGTAAATCCTAAATATATTTTTTGCTGGTGGCCAAACAATGAAAACTTTTAATATCTTTTTTCTTTTTGGTCTCTTAATTTTATCCTTTTTCTGTAAGTCTCTCTTATAAAATATTTATTATTTTTTATTATCTCGGGAACAAAATTTACATAAACATAATTATGTTTTCCGTTTTTTATTTCGAATTTTGTTTTCTTATTTTGAATTTAAAAGAAAAAGTGAAAATGCATTTAAGTTGTTAAATTAACTAGAAATTTATTAAAAAAAGAAAGTGATTTATTTTTCTTTTCTGCTTTAAATATTCAACAAAATTTTATTTTTTTTTTT
>PYHX02000158.1:53472482-53509262 GCA_004302925.2 Cochliomyia hominivorax
TCATCTAAAGAAAAGACACTTGTATAAAGTGTTATAAAACGGATACATGAATACAAACAAATATACATACATACACAATACTATACGATATATCGTTATGTTGAAGAAGTGATTGGCAGCAATGAAAAATGAATAGAAATATTCTCATGTTTATTTCTTAAAGAGTAACAATTCTGATATTTAAAGGAATGAAAAGAATTTTGGTTGAATAAATCCAATTAATATAAATCATATTTAAACATTGATTCTGTTGAAATTCTTAGAATGAGGACTAAACATTTCTTGTATTAATACCGAGATGTTATAGGTTTTGACAATTCTTGTCCGGGTCTTAAAAAGAGGTTAGTCTTTTCTTTTAATGTGGCAGTACCAGAAAAAGCCCATAATTAACTACAAAAATATGATACACAAAAATTATTTTTTAATAAAGCTGTAATTTGTTAATCAGAAGCCGATCATTTGACCATAAGGGATCTACTTAATCTTTAACTTGGAGAATCAGATTCACTACTTGGAAAGTACGGAAGTAAGTATTCTAATTACGTTAACAATTTTAAGTTTGGCTTCCAAAGGGTCATAAAATATTTAAAACGATCCAGATTTTTATATATGATCCGATTTTAAGATTTTCATATGAGTCAACACTACTAGTGTAGAAACTTAGATTTATTTTTTATTATTTTTTAGATATTTTTTATTTGATTTGAAAAAAATTTAAAATGTAAAAATTTATAAGGTTTTAAATTTAATTTTCACGAAAAGTTGATTATTCGCCGATTGTTTTTGCAAAAAAGTCATTACACTCTTTTAAGCAATCAAATATTTCTAGTAACCTTTGTCATATTTAACATTTTTAAAAAGCAGCATTTTTTAAAGTCGAGCCAAAGCTAAACTTTTAAGAAATTTATAATTTCTGCGAAGCTTAGTATTTTATATTTTTTTATTAATTATTAATTGTTATCCATTGTTGAAAAGAATATATAATTTCTGATACACTAATATATAATATGACTTTGTACGTATCCCAGATGACAACCAAGTATTATTTGTCGAAGGGTTAAAGGATACTAAGGTCATTTTTATTAAAGTTTAGATAAAGTTAAACTAATGCGGTTAAGTTGTATTTGTAGCTGCGTAGAGTGTCTGTTCTCGAATTTATTGTACTCGTGCTTTTCATCATATCTCTGTCTCTTTTTTACTTTTAGTTTTATATTCTTGGGTATAATTCTCTGATATTAGTAAATATATCAGATTGTCATAGCACAGATTCAAACTTCTTTGTAAGTGAATATCTCCATTTGATGAATCTACTGGACGATTTAGTAATCAGAGCATAGTTTGCCTTTTCTTCACTTGCATAAAAACCATAGTACCATTTTGTTCTCATATTTAGAATCATCAGCGAAAAGAAGGACAACAAATAGGCATCCTTATAATCATCGATCTTGATCAGAAATTGCATTTTGTTATTAACTGAACTTTTTTCTACTTGCTATCCTATTAAAAAAATCCTTTTATATATCTCATTGGACTTTTGTTATCCTTGGAAGCTCCATCATTGAAGTCGTTGGATTATTATTAACTTATTCATCAGTAGACTTATTCTCTAAATTACCTCTATATTTGTTTCCAGTGAAATAACACCAAAATACTTAAAGTGTCTTGATTTGAGATTTCTTCATGTTGGGTCTACTTTTTAGAAACATATTGTTTACAGTTTAAATTATTTTTTCAAAATTTACGATATAAAGAAATGTCCACGTTTTCTGGAAATTTCAGTCAAATATATTTAGTTTCCTTTAAAGCAATTTTCTCTTCCAATTAACAATATTATACTCTTTTGCTCAAACTCAATTAAAAAATTAACCTTAAAGTTTTCTTATCAAAATTTTTTCTGGGTCTGTTGTAAAGTATTCTGTGAGCTATGTTTCGTTGTACATAATTTTATGATAAACAGTTATCGATGCAATTTAGTACCAAGAAGTATGCGTACACGTAGCCATCTGGTCCTTCATTTGGTAGTAGTAGATCTGTTTGTAGCCTTTTCTAAAAAAAATCATTATTAATGTGATTTGCAGATTAAAGCTTATAGTGGTGACTCTTTAAAGTCGATAAAGTGACTACTACTGTAGAACTATCAAATATTGATCGATTTTTTCTAAACTTAATATTCTATCATTTCTCTTCTAAAAGATTTTACTCTTTTACAAAATTAAATAAAAAGAAGTTGCTCATTTCCGAAAAAAAACCCATAAACACCACAAAACTCGTAAAAGTGTTAAGAAAATAAACTGACAGTAAAAATCAAAATATTTGACATGAAAACGTTTTTATACTCAAAATTACTTGTTAATTATATAAACGAGTTGTTTTAAAACAAACAAAACCTGAGAAGAATCGTATTAGAAACTTTTTAACAACAAAAATGATGAAGAAAAACAACAAAAATTATTGCTCATTTTCAGTTTAGAAATTCAAGGACTTGAGTGAATAATTAAATTGATTTGATTGAATGAGTCGATGGATGAATGAATGAATAAACAAACGCACTTCTTTTTGAGGGCGTCGAAAGATCTATTGATTATCAAATTATCAAAGAAACAAAGAATGAAACAAAAAATAAAAAACACAAGTAAGAATACTGCATTCGGTTATGCCGAATCCTCAATACCCTTCACCGTAAATGCGTATGAAGTAAATTCGTGATGTATTGTAAGTACACACTTACACATACATTGACAGACGTATGCAATATATAAAAGTTTTTCTTAAATAATAATAGGTAACACTTAATGAGTCATAACAAATTAATTATATTTTTGGCTATAACTTTTTTTGCTACTGAACCGGTTTAGAAATTGCATTGAGCTCTGTAAATTATTTTGGATGTGAGCGTGTCAACAACAGACAGACAGACAGGCGGATATTCAGACAGACAGTAAGAATACATTATGGGGTCTGAGATAATTCCTTCTTAGCGTTACACACGGAATGACAAAATAATTATAACCTCTTCATCAATTGTGATGGTGGATGTTATAAAAACTTTTCTTTAATTATGACACTTTTGCTGAAAATAAGATAATTAAGTTTCAAAGAGCAAAAAAAAAAAAAAAAAACAACAATATTGACCCATTGGATTGATTAGAAATGATACAAAAAATATATTTACATGTCAATAAAATATTTATTCTGTCTAAAATATTGTGAAGACTAAAATAAATTGATAAATATTTTATATAGTTAACACTGAAGATAAATAAAGTGAAATCTGTCTGGAATAGGAGATTTGAAAATTTGAAATATCAATATTTGAATTATTTATTATTTTTTGGTATAAATTATTTTTCTTGTAGAAAAATTAATAATTTTAATAAATTAATTCCAATTAATTATATTTTAATAATTTTTTACTTTCTCACCTGTTGTTTTATACAAATACAAATATTATATTTAAGTTAAGTTTTTGAGGTTTCAACATACCTGAAAATAAAAGAAAAGAAGAAAAACCATTAATTTGTGTTTATTCAAAATTAAATATTTTTAATTATTTAGATTGAATGATAAAAATTTTCAATATATTTTAATAAATTTATGATTTCGAATTGGGAGTCTAACAGAACTCTAAAAGGTCACAGTTTTGAAATATTACCGAAATACTCTCCAACGCATATACACTGATGCATATTCCTATAAACGCATTTATTTTTTTCTCAATTCTTATTTTATTTTTGTTGTTCTTATCTAAAAGTAACATTAAAGTTTTTTAATGACCAATTTTTTTCTCAGTCCTGTTTTTTGTCTTAATCATGTGAATATTTAATGTGAAATAGTTTTATAAAAGCAGATGTTAAAATTGCTTCTAAAGAAGATAACTGTTTCTTATAAATAATGGCATAACTTTAATGACAATAAATCCATTTTACTACAGAAGTTTCGAATTTAATTTCATGACTTTTAAAGACGCTCGAGGGAACATTTCTGTCCTAACTATAAAAGACCGAAATTCAATTTTTTCATGACCAAGAATATTTCAAGAAAGAAATAAGTTGTAGGATCAAACATTCCGACAATATGGTGCATAATTTCTTTAAAAGAGACTGAATTATAGAAAACAGACAAACAAATTTAATTCTACACAAATACAAAACAAACTAAATCATTGCAGTTTTTAATAAATACCATTATTTTAATAAATATCTTTTTAATATTTATTTTTTCAATATTTCCCTTGCAATAACTAGAGCTTGATAAATATTGGCGTTTTTAACAATCATCCATATCAGTATGATTTCCTTTTAAATCATCAAGTCACTCATTCAATCGTTCATTCCGTCATTTAAATAGAAATATTTATGTAAATATTTATTTATCTTAACAATTCTTGTGTTTGAATGTATTGTTCTATTATTACAAGAAACTTTTCATTTCCGCTAAAATAAATCCAATTCAAATATAAAATGTGTGATGCTTTTATTATTGAATATTATTTTTATACCCTCCATCACCGCAAGTGGTTAAGAGAGTATATTAATTTTGTCATTCCGTGTGTAACGCTAAGAAGCAATTGAGTATTTATTATAGCCTTGAGAAGTTTCCTAGTTATAACCAGAAAAATCGGTTTATTATATTTAAAGATTCCAAATTGGTTCATTAGAAGTAAATGATTTATTCAAAAATATAACTAAAGTGTTGTATTTAAGAAAATCTATTCATAGTTTGCCTTGATGCAAGAATAAATAACATTATGACATCTGAGATGAACCCATCTTAGCGTTACATACGGAATGACAAAGCTAATATACACTTTTTACCACTTGTGGTGCTGGAGGGTATAAGAAATCATGTGGTTTGCAAAAAAAAAAAAAAAAAACAAATTTCCTGAATTTCGTTCAAAATAAAAAAGAAGAGATTTTCAATAAATTTCTCAGAAATATGCTAATATTTCCATAGTTTTGTAAAGAATAAAAAAGATGAAACTTACAAAAAATTAACTATAGAAAAATAGAATTTTCTTTAATAGATTGAAAGCACGACATTACTTGACATTTTACATGACAACCTTCTGCTTTTGTTGTTGAAGTGTTAGTGAGAGAAGGAGAGGAAAAACCTTTTTTTGTGTCTCTTCTTAACCTTGGGACATTAACCGAGGTCGTGTCTAAAATTAAACAAATTTTACATTTTCGTACATTTGTTGCCAACAGCAAAAGCAAATCTATTAAACAAAAAAGCTCTGTTTTTCATGAAAATAAGTAATTTTGTTATTTTATAAAATTTTTAAAGGGAAATTAAGCGATTTATTAGCGGTAGCAATCACCAAAAAGGGCAGAGAATTAAATTTTATTGCTTTAAACTTAAGATAATAAAAATGTTACAAAATTTAATAATATATTAACAGAACAACAAACTGAACCGATATATTATATAATAAACACGTATTAATATAAATATATTTTGTAGCTGGTGAATAATAATGATATCATTCTTATAACCTCCATTTCTACAGGTTTATTAAATTTTATTAGGAGATACAGAGGATTAGAGAACATATGCATATGACTTATTTTGTATGCAAATCTTATAGCATTATCGACACTTAATGTGTCGATATAATTTAATAAATGAATTAGATTTTTGGATTTAAAAGTATAAGAAAATAAAGAATTGGTCTCATATCAATAAATATATGATATAAAATTATTTGTATTTTTGAATATATAATTTTTTTCTACTGAACCGATTAAGATAATTTTGGAATGATAATGAAGTACATATATCCTTATATTATATTTATAGTTAACGAAAATTTGTCGCTAAAAATAAAGGTTGCCTCAGTTGCCCCAATATGTTTGTTTCAGCACTTTAATACTCGCTGTAATCATTTATTGTTATTGTCAACATGATAATTGTTGAATTACAAACAAATTATTGTCATTAGGATGCAATATTATCAGTACCAATGACACACTGGGCATCACCGTCAATAAATAAAACTTTGCGTCTTAATAATAATTTTAAATTTAATACAATGTTTTCGGCAGATGGAAGGACAAATTAACGAACAGTTAATACACCCATTCACCAGTTATGGTGAGGGAAATTTTAAAAATTCGATAGTTATAATTTCGGCATAATTTAATTATAACTATCGAAATTAAGTAGAACAATTAAGATCTCTCCTTAAAAAACGAGATGGTGTCCTCCTTAAGGTCTTTGAAAATTGGCCTACATTCACTGAGAGTGAAATCGGACCAGCTGTTTTAAGAACACTGTATGTAGGTGTTTTCACGGCTCCTGCATACCCGAACTACTGAAATCTTGCATTCAATTTCAAAAGAATTTGTGCATATTTAAGAGTTCTATAAGCTTTAAGCTTAATTTATCTTAATTTATGGAACCAATTTATCTGGAAAAAACTTTCTAAGGACAATATCAAATAATCTCTGCATATTTCTATCTTATTGTATATTTAAACTGAAAATTAGCAAAATAAGCATAAGTTTTCAATATGTTAAGGTTTCATTATTGTTGCAGAACTTGAGATGTATTATATCAAATAAAATAAATTATGAGTTGTGGCCTGAACTATCTACTATCTTTGTCCGAGTTACCAGAAACACATAGACTGAAATTATCTTATCTTCAAAATTTTGATACTGTTTCCAATATCGGCCTTAATTTTTGTCTACAAATTCAACTTTTTGGTTTTAATTTACATACAGCGGCGCAGACATAAAACCGACTAGTGTATTCAATACCTGTAGCAGTAGTGAATGGTATTTAAACTTAAACAAACTTCCATGTTTTAGATGACCTCAGAAAATTAATAAATATTCTTTCAATAACATTTGTATTCCCTTTCTATATCACTTATTATCTAAATGACCTTGAGCGCTTTTCATTATAATAATGTCCGTCTGTATTTCATTAAAAATAATTATGTTGCGATTTCATATAAACAAGGAACAATTGATAAGTTAATTTAATAAAATAATGAAACCATTTTAAAATTTATTAAACTTAAAACAAAAACTATAGAAAGTTTTAAGGTTTCGTTAACTAAAACGTGAAATTAATTCAAGATTTAAAATAAAAACTGTATTGAACAAAATGTTTGTGTACTTATCAATTGACCCTCTGTCAAAGGACACATTTGCTATGGTTGTATTTGTCTTTTTTCATTTTCCTTCCTTTTTGTTTAACTTTGTCTTCGTTATTTTATGTTCTCTTTAGACAACATAATTACTGTAAAACAATCATGCTCTCATACTTTATGTTTGCAAACGAGAAAATAATTACAGTGTGGATTAAAAAAAGAACATATTGTATAAAATATTAAAAAAAAATATTACATAAATTTGGTAAATCTAGTCCAGTAACATGGTAAAATATGCTTGATTTATAAAAATGATTAAACAATTGTGACTTTGATTCACCTGAACATATTCAAAACCTTAAGAAAGGAATTTGAGATTTAAGATATAAAATATTTCTTTAACTAATTTGAGAAAGTATAATTAATGTTTGTTAGAATTTAATTAATGTGAGTTTAAATTAGTCATACGCCCTCATATTAGATAAAGAACAATTTTTAAAAATCAATCATACGCCTCTATTAGAGGGTATCAATTTATTTATTTATTTATTTTTTTGTAAGAAATATATATGCCGTGTGTAATGCTAAGAAAGAATAATCTCAGACCCCATAATGTATATATTCTTGCGTCAAATCAAAGTCTAAGCCGATTTAGCTATGACCGTCTTTTTATTTGTCTGTCTGTTGTTAGCACGGTCAAAGCAACAAAAATTGACAGAGCTCAATGAAATTTGGTCTGAGTATTTTTTATAGTCCTGAGAAGTTGGTTATTTAGAACCGGTAAAATCAGTTCAATATATTAAATGATATAGACCAGTATATAAGGCAACCATTAAATTCAAGCAACCAAACAGTGTGGTGAAGGATATTTTTTTAGTCGGTTTGGACCGACTAAAACTTTCTGACTTTTATCTTTTTATTATTGGAAAAATATGAATAAGATCGATTGAATATATTCTGATACATAAGTTATTTGAAAAAATGGAATTAAATATAGAAAGTCGGAAACTAAAATACAAATAACTATAAACATAAGAACTATTCGCAGATCTTACGGGTGCAAAAAAAAAAATATTATATATTTGAATACCAAAGAACTTAGGCTTTATAAAGAACTTACATCATTATCTTGGACATTTTTTTTATCTAAAAATACTTTTGGAGAGTCTGGCACAAACTCAAAACCAACAGAATATAATAGATAGATGAGAATATTTGAATCAGAACCACTTCAGATTAATGTTAATGTGATATATTCATTTGTTAAAATTATGTTTGATTGGCAGTGTAAAACATAATACTAAATATTAAGTATAATCTTGTCTCTTACTGTTTTCAATACCAACACATAGAGGAGTCATTATAACATTTATTCGTATGTCAAAGTAATTGACCTACATATTTTCTTCTTTTTTACAAACACAAACATACACACACATACGTACATATACACTTAGAATAATATATATTCCACAACAGCATATATTTGTTGTATGAAATTAGTTTTTTTGTTGTTATTTTTCATTTTCTTTATTTACTATTTTTGTTGTAGTTTTGTAAGTTCAGATGTTAAAGTGTCTGTATATAATTTGAAAATGGTACTTAAAGCATTCAACTGACACTTTAGTCATTACAGTTTGCAATATTTTTCTATCTTGACAATAATTTAGTAACAGCAACAATAGAAACAACAATAGTAATAGTCTACCTACAACAAGTCGTTGCAAAATAGTAGTTGTGGTAGTAAATTGTCTAAACATTTATACATTATTTAAACGCATACACAAACACACTCCCTCTGTTTCTTGGACTTATACGATCCAGTGTGTAGTTTATTTATCTTTTAACTAACTCTGTTGTCCTTTGTATGGAAAAGGAAAACCTTTTAGTGCTTTAAAACGTTAGGGGAGGTTAAAAGAAAATTTGTCAAAAGATATCGCAGTACAATGTTTGGAACTAAAGAGAACTATGTTGGTTTTTATAACAATATAATATATATTTTGGAATTAAATTTTAATGAAGATTTTTAGGTTATTTTATCAGTATCTGTTTATAATTAACTGTGCATCTTGTATATATGTTCATTTTGAAAAGTACCTTATAATGAACCAATGTAATTAATAACATCAGATATGTAAGTGCATGTGTGGTTTAATTAGTGGTTTAAGGGAAAGTAGGATTAATTAGTTTTCATAACACCAAATGTAATTGTCCATTTGTTTAGTAAATGTTGTTTTTTAATGTAATTTAAACTGAAGATAAATTTGTGAGAGCTTGAGTCAGATATAAATATAATCCGAACTATTTTTTTTCAAAAATTTTCTGATCTGCTACTGTTGTAATATTACACGAAATTCTTCTGGAGAGGCCTTTTAATTATGTGTTAGAGGTATAGTTTTCGAGTTATTTGCATTTGAATTTTTGAAACTTTCAAAGTCGTACAAGACTTCTAATTATAGGAGTTCCAAGAGCTTCGGTGTTGGCTATGAAGTAAAGGAATGTGGAATGGTGATTAACATTTACTTGATAGTCAGGCAGTGTTAAAGTCCTTTAGGAAATACACGTGGATTCAGTGATGGTATGCGAATGTAGGGAGAGATGCAAAGAAGACACTCTCAAATTTAGAATACGCTTGTGAGAGCGTAATTCTTTGGAATTGTTTCATAATAAAATAATGGATAACACCTTGTTGAAGTCTCAATGCAAATTTACAAGTATAAGTTATTGCAGGGTATTAAGGGCTTTATGGCGGAAATTTTATTCTAATCGCTCGAACCTACTTTTTTGGCGTTGATAGAGTCTGTTTAAGAGGGGTTAAAAAATTCTTAACTGGATAAATGTTCGGGGTTTCAGATAACAAAGATAATGTGGTTATGCTAGAAGTTTCAAGATGGGTTAGAAGATTCCACAATCTTAGAACTGTCGACATTTATTAAACTTATTTTTAGAATACGTTGGCTTTTAGGACCACAAATGGGATAGGAAGATTGTTGAGCCTCTACTTTTCTTTTTTTTCTCTTAGCCCACATTCACTATATTTTTCTTTCTCTTCTCTATTTCTTAAAAGGACACTAACCCTGCTTTAACGTTAAAATGAATCTCTGTAATAAGACATTTCATAAGCCACAAGTTCTATTTTGAAGTATTTCGATCTGAAATCTACTTAATAACTTATTTGGCTTAATGTTGACTCTGACTAATAAGCAAACTGTGGATGTCTCAATGAAAATAATAATAACATTAATTCTAAATGGTAAATGTTGCTAATAATAGTGGTAACTGGAAAATTCATTAACATAATTCGAGTAGTACAATAAGCTGTAAAGCTAAACAAAGTGAAAGTGTGATCAAATAATTAAAAAAACAAGTGATTATTGCTGCGCAAATGAAAAATTATTTAAGAAATTGTGACATAATTTTGCCAACAAAAATATCTTGCATCATTTTTTAATTTATATTTTTTAGACAAAAATTATTGCACAACTGCTTGATTTTAAAAGCTTAGCCTTGACTTAATTCTTTCACAATCCTCTACTTTTATTAAATTTAATCTTATAAAACATAATTTAAACATATGAAAGCATACTTTTAGGCTTGACAAAACATTTGAAATCATTTAACCAAAACAACAAAAACTAGAACAAAAAAAGGTATATTCGGCTACTTCGAATCTTCAACACCCTCTATCACAAATGGGTATGAAATAAATAAGATGTGTTTCTAATATATACACTCACACATATACTCACAGTCATAAACAATGTATGTGGGATTTGAGCCTGGTCGCACACGATCGGGTAGACCCCACTAAGGGTTAAGACTGATGGCAGTTAAAACTAATATTGAAACGACCGTTGTATTTGACTGAATAGGACGAAGAGAGATGACTGTATATGACAAGAATATTCTAGAATCGACAAAAACTGACGAGTAACGATTAGATCTCAATAGACGGTCAATTCCGTATATAGTTGAGTTTGAGCACTGGTCCAGGACAGTCGTAGTCTAAAGTTGAAAGAGTTAAGTTGTAAAGTTGTAAAGTTGTAGAATTTAAGTTGTGAAAGTGTCTTATAAAGTGAATAAGTTTATTTGATTATTTAATTAAAACTTTAAATACCCTAGACTTAAGCCTAATATATATAATTTATAATAAACTAAAATTTATTAAAGAATTGTGTTTTAATCAAAGTCATCAAACTTTGTAATAAAATTATCCCACAAATTGGGGACTCGACCGGGATTGTGCCAGTGAAAAGTGTAAAAGAATTAGTTGGAAAAATAATATTCAAATTTAAATTTGGTGAAATGTGTTGAAGTTAATTAATTTAAAATTGCTGTATAAAAGAGAAGGAATAAATATATTAATACGTGTAAACGCGAAAAGACGAAATTAAAAACACAAGTTTAATAAAATTATAAGAGAACAAAAAAAGATGACTTTGAAGTGAAAGAGTATTTATGAAAATTGGAAGTGTAAAATCTCCAAAAAATTCTAAAAAAAAAAACATCTAATATTTCGTTTATATAAAAGTGTATGTGCATAAAAAAACTTAAGAGAAACAAAAAGAACATAAACATTAACATATAAGTTTAAAATTAAGAGAAAAAACTTTTATGCACACAAATAATATAGAACAGCGTAAGTGTTTTCAGAGCAAAAGTGCTTTTAGAGCATAAGTGTTTTCAGAGAAAAGTGTTTAATCGCTGAAAACGGCCGTTAAATTTAACTAATAAAAGCTTATACAAAAGAATGATAAGATAAAGCGAGTGCAGTGGAGAACTTGATCATATAATTCAAAAAAAGTTGTGCTAGTTATCTCATGTGGAAGTTAGTTACTAAGGAGCTTTGAGAAGGAGAGACTGAGCAGCTGATGTTATCGGGGAGATTGAACGAGTATTACAATAAGATAAGTAGTTTTAACATTTTTGTATGTATATGTGTTAATTTGTAAGCTTTTCCTTTTTATGATATGTATGTAACTTATATTTTTTTAATTCAAATTTCGGTTCTGTTAAATTCAATGTTAATTTTAGAGCTTAATGTAAATTTATGTTATTTTTACATTCTGTTAAATTGATATTCGAGAATATTTGATTTTGTAAGAGTGTTTCTGGACTATTTTAATCATGGACGTTAATAGCATTATGGCAATGAATTGTGACGCTTTACGGAGAAAATTGACTGAGTTAGGATTGGACAATACAGGTTTGAAGGCAGTGTTACGCGACAGGCTCCTCCAACATTTCGGTCACCAAATCGATGGGGATGACTCTGAATCTTTAAATTCTGAGTATCAGGATGTAAGTGCTAGGACACATCCGGAGTTTCGCCTTAGTGGTCCTGTCTTCACTTTGAAGGACATTGCAGATAGTCTGTCATCATTCAGTGGGACTGATTCTTTGGAAGTTAGAAATTGGGTACAAGATTTTGAAGAGAACGCCGAAATAGTAGGGTGGAATTCTGTGCAGAAATTTATTTATGGAAAACAATTATTAAAGGGTGCGGCCAAATTATTTGTTGCAAGTCAGTCCGGATTGAAGAATTGGTCGGCATTGAAAAATGCTTTTGATTGAAGAATTCGGTGAAACATTATCGTCATCGGAGATACACAGGGTTTTGAGAAACCGTCGCAAACATCCAGGTGAGAGTTATCGCGAATACTTATATGCTTTAATGGTGATAGGCAAGCCAATAAATTTGGACGTTCCGAGTTTGCTTGATTATTTCGTCGAAGGTATTCCAGATTCACGTTTTAATAAGAGTATTTTGTACCAGGCAAAGACTGTTGAACAGATGAAGGAACAAATTAAAATTTACGAGAAGGTTCGTACTCCACTCGATAGGGGTAACAGGAAAAATTATTCTTCAAATGACGTGAAAATTACGACCAAGGTAGAGAAGACAGACAAGAATAGAAGATGCTTTAAATGCGGAAATCCCGAACATTTGGCCAAGGATTGTAGGGAAACTCAATTCAAGTGTTTCAAGTGTAATACTCCTGGACACCGTGCAGCCGACTGTAATGAGAATAAACAGAAAGTCAAACTGGAGCCGCGCAGCAATATGAACATTTTGAGCTATAATGAGGAACCATTTGAGCCGGAAATGAAATACAAGAAATTTCGAATCAGTGACATCAATATTTATGGGCTTATTGATACCGGTTGCAGTATTTGTACGTTAAGGAGCGATGTTTATGAAAAGTTACGTAATGTATTTAAGATGACATCAGAACGTAAAAGATTAAAAGGTGCTGGCGCTGGAGTATTCTATACCCAGGGTTACATTGATGCTCCGATTATTGTTGAAAATATTCAGCTGCAATTAAGATTTTATGTGGTGCGAGCGGAGGATATTGACTATCCGGCAATTTTGGGTAGTAATTTGTTACAATTTGTCGATTTAATGTTCAGCGAAGATGAGGTGAAATTTCTTCCTAAATCAACCATGAGTATTGAACATAAGACAGGTGAGACTTTCAAGAGGAATGATTCGTTGGAACGTATTAGCAATTTCCAAGATCTATGTTTGAATATAGAAAATGATGAAAAAACAGTAGCTGATAAAGAACACGGAACGATTCGACCCTCGGAAGAAAAAACTTTGGCGATCGAGAATTTTCCACTACCCAACGATAGGAAGAGTTTACAACGATTCCTAGGTTTAACGTCATATTTTCGTAGATTTGTTGATGGTTATGCTGTATTGTCGAAACCGATGACTAATTTGTTGCGGAAAGGCAATGAGTTCAAGGTAGATGATGAAGTGATTTCTTCATTTGAGCAACTGAAAATAGCATTGACGAAGGATCCGGTACTTAAACTATATAATCCAAATGCTTTGACTGAGGTCCATACAGACGCTAGTAAATTTGTTGCAGGAAGATTCCGAGGATCACGTAGGACCCATGGCATTGATAGATAAACAATATAATCACATACTTGCGGTCGTAGATGGATTTTCAAAATTTGTTTGATTGTATCCCACCAAGGATACTGGGACAGATGCTGTTATAGATCGGTTAGAACGTCAGGCTGCTGTATTTGGTAACCCGAAGAGAATAATTTCTGATAGAGGGTCTGCATTCACTTCTAACGCTTTTAGAGAATACTCGAAGACTTTCCTAATATTAAGGAAATTATGGAGGAACAAATTCTATAAGAAATGCAAACGGAAGGAGATAGAGAAGCATTTCAACGCAAACCGCAGAGATGAGGGAAAGTATAAGATTAACGAATTAGTCGCTATAAGACGCACCCAATATGGAGTCGGTTTGAAATTAAAGGGTAAATATTACGGTCCTTACAAAGTGATACGAAAAATGAATCATGGCCGATATGAAGTCGAAAAAGTTGGCGAAGTCGAGGGCCCACGTAGGACATTTACAGTGGCTGAGTATATGAAACGGTGGACGTCAGTATTCGAGTCGAATACCTCGTCAGGAGGGCCGAATGTGGGATTTGAGCCTGGTCGCACACGATCGGGTAGACCCCACTAAGGGTTAAGACTGATGGCAGTTAAAACTAATATTGAAACGACCGTTGTATTTGACTGAATAGGACGAAGAGAGATGACTGTATATGACAAGAATATTCTAGAATCGATAAAAACTGACGAGTAACGATTAGATCTCAATAGACGGTCAATTCCGTATATAGTTGAGTTTGAGCACTGGTCCAGGACAGTCGTAGTCTAAAGTTGAAAGAGTTAAGTTGTAAAGTTGTAAAGTTGTAGAATTTAAGTTGTGAAAGTGTCTTATAAAGTGAATAAGTTTATTTGATTATTTAATTAAAACTTTAAATACCCTAGACTTAAGCCTAATATATATAATTTATAATAAACTAAAATTTATTAAAGAATTGTGTTTTAATCAAAGTCATCAAACTTTGTAATAAAATTATCCCACATGTATAAAAGTTTTTCTTAAATATAACACGAAACACTAAATAAGTTATAAAATTAATTATATTTTCTATTGAAACGATTTTGATAATTTTTGCTTAATGTTTATTCTAATTTATTGATGTATAATTGAAAATTTTATAAAAGTTCTTCCCCTGAGTATAGAGGTTATCTCAGATATCGGACTATTTATTTTAATATACTGAACCGATTTCTATGGTTTTAAATAGGAAGCTTTTCAGTACTATATTATATACACAGGTCCAATTTCATTGAGCTCTGTCAATTATTGTGGATTTGTGTGTGCCAGCAACTGACAGATAAACGGACATAACTAAATCAATTCAGATTTTGATTTGATGCAAAAATATATGCATATATACATTATGGGGTCTGGGATGATTGCTTCTTAGCGTTGCACACGGAATGACAAATTTAGTATACTCTCTTCACCACCTGTGGTGTTGGAGGATATAATTAAAGAAGATCAAGAAAAATAGGAAATATCATAAACACAACAGCAACTTTAAAATGTCAATATACATTATTTCACATATAAAACGGAAGTATTTATTTGAAATCTTAAAACACAACCAGAAAATTACTCACACACAGTATGTGTATGTTACGGAAGTTAAACATATATGTATAAAACGGAAATTCACATAACCTCCCTCAAACACTTAGACACACACACATATTCGTTCTCTTTCGTTTATACTTTTAAAGAAAAGAACACTCAAACAAATATATGCATGATTACATTTACTAGTTATATGGGGCGTATGATTTATATTTTATAGAGGAACATTTTTTAAAATAACTCATACTCCCTCCCCTCGTAAATCCTAAATATATTTTTTGCTGGTGGCCAACAATGAAAATTTTAATATCTTTTTTCTTTTTGGTCTCTTAATTTTATGCCTTTTTCTGTAAGTCTCTCTTATAAAATATTTATACATTTTTTATTATCTCGGGGAACAAAAATTTACATAAACATAATTATGTTTTCCGTTTTTTATTTCGAATTTTGTTTTCTTATTTTGAATTTAAAAGAAAAAGTGAAAATGCATTTAAGTTGTTAAATTAACTAGAAATTTATTAAAAAAGAAAGTGATTTATTTTCTTTTCTGCTTTAAAATTCAACAAAATTTTATTTTCGTTTTTTTTTATTGTCTACCGTTCAAATTAAAGTATTAACTAACCGTACATTTTAGAAATTATTTAATACGATTATTAAAGTTTAAAGGAAAAATTAAATTATTTTCTTTTTATTAAAAGTTTCTAGAAATAAACAAAATAAAAGCACTAAGAAAGACAAATAAAGTATAACCAGTTTAGAAACAAGAGTATAAAATAAAAATATGCACAAAGAAAAAGAGCGTAAACGAGAAAAGGATTATATAGTGACAAATTTAAACTTAATAAAGTTGAATCACGACAAGCACACATACATTTAATACTACATGGCCCAAGCAAGTCATTTGTACTTTTTTATTTAATTTAATTGAAAAATGTAGTGTATTTAACATCGAAATTTCTTAAAATTTGTTGACTTTGTATACAATATATTAAGATATTTTTTTACCTTCAGTTCACGCATGTAAAGTTGTGCTATACCAATATTTAATTAGTCACAGAAATGAGTTAATGTTGTATATCACTAGTTCGGTTCAGTATTAAGAGAACAATTTTCATTTCTTTTTCCCGATTACGATGACTTGATAAGATAAAATTTTTTGATGTATTTTTTGTTGAAATCGATAAAATGTGTTTGCTCAATAATTTGAAGTAGAACTTATTATTCTAATCTTTATCTTGTGATAATTATTAAATTAGAATGTTTATGTAATTTTTTTTGTGCTATTAGTTCTAAATTTTACGAGGATCGATCTCTAATTTTCCATAGGTATTATATAAGACCCTCTGCGAGGTGTCATATAATATTTCACCTAATTTTTGGTATTATATAAATATATTGGTCACTAATTAGTCTAGTGTCCAAGACTAACTTTATAATTTCCTAATCCCACATTCTTACATGTTTTATAATTGACTGCTCAAAAGCAGTCAAAATGACTGACTAAAAAAATTAAGATCTGTTAATGATCAGATTTTTAAATACTTCCATTTACTGGGATACATTATCAATGTAAATTGTTTCTGTTGCTGGACTGGAAAACTCAATTTTATAGTTTTGAAAGAAACCCATGTCAAGGATTGAATTTATCAATAATCGAATTACGGGTGAACAAACAATGACCTCTTATGTTATAGCCAAATGTATAGGTACTATGTCACCTATTAGGTTTAGTATTTTATATGAATCAACAAAACCCCGTATCGAATTCGGAAAACCTGTACGAATGTTGTTTAGGTTCTTTGTGTAAGAATTTGATGGCTCCAAAACTGGCAATAGAGTATTGGTATTCCGGCCTGTGGAAAACATGATTCCCTTCAAAGTATCACATCTAGGATGTATACTTCCAGAAGATGTCTTGACTATTGGTAAAGAGATCAGATTGTTTTTGTAAAATGAAATATTTTGTAGATAGATCCATAACAACTTTGATTATTCTACATTTATTCAATTCCATGGATTTCTATGTGTCAGTGACAGGTATACCATCTATATAGGATTATTTTCTTGAGGTTTACAGACGTAACGGAATGGGTTGTGTGGGTATCTTGATAATTAAACTAAGACTTATGACTAAGGTCATGAAGCACATTTTCTTTCTGCTCTGATTTGATTTGTGTTTCTGTTGGAATCTATATACGTGGAAATGTTCGGTTAAGCACTTAAGTGTTATATAGACGTTCCCTGAATGTGCAGGTAGCTTTACACTAATATCTTAGCACTTCGAAGTCCATCTATTTGCACTTGTAAAAGGGTGAATAGAATATAAAAGACCAGATAATTGGATAACTTTCTTTTCGTATTCTCTCCCTGAATGTCATCAAAGGATCTAACGTTGAAATGGTTTGATAGAGACATGAATCGGTATTTCTAGTTTTAACAAGAATCACCACATGTGTTATACAAAAGATGGTTGTCTGAGAATACATCAGATTTTTACATTAGAACGGCGGTTAGAAAGTTATATATTTTGGCTCAAGATCACCTATCTATTATGAATTTAAATATTTGGGTGAATTTTGATAGTCTAATATCCTTATACTAACAAATGAGAATTAGTATCTTTATTGTGTAGACGTTATGAGTTTTTTGTATTAGCTGCTTGCAGCGAAATCAGAAAGTAAATTTCCAGGTTAAAGATAAGCTTCTTAAATATTATTCTCTAATATGAATATGAAATGTAAGTGCTATTGAAATTTCATCGATAAAAAATATTTTATTCAGATATGTTAAATTTTTTACACTTTCTGAAGTAGTTAAACCCAATTATGTGACACTTTAACTACACAAACTAGCAAGCACAAAGCTAAGTGTTGCTTTAATGCTAAAAAATATTTCCCACTGTGTAATTGGACGTATGATTAATATCTATTATTTATAACACGAATAGTCTACGATCCTTAATAAAAATTCTCATGAATTATACGTTAGTTCCTCTTTCTATTAAGATAAATGTTTGCTATAAATATTAAATTCTGCCAAAATATATATTAATTTATGAGATTCTAGTAACCAGATTAAATAGATATACATTTCAGTATTTATCACATACACATATAACCATAAATTATAATAAAGTTAAACTTCTCGGATTTGACATCGTCTTAATATTAAAATAAAAAAGTTTTGTATTGCAATTAATTTAAAATTGAAATATGAATCACAATTCTATTGTTATGTTATAGAAAAATATTCATAAATATTTTACAACTCATAGTCCGAAATTTATTTCCACGGATTGTCTACAAATATACTTAGAAACCGAATAGTTGTATTATACTTTTTAAACGTTTTAAATCCGAATGAAGGTAATTGGAGAATTATTCCTTCTCAATGAAGATATCACATGACATGTTACTCTATAAAATATTCAACTTACTGTTTCCTACTTTTTCCTCTAGCGTATTAGAGCTACAGAAAAGGGACAAATACTTTTATCTAAAACATATTGAACAACAAAACTCTTTTAAAAATTTATTTACTTAAAAATAACTCCCTGACCTATTGTGCAACATGCAAATTTTATTAAAATTATTATGTAGAGGTATACTTACGTAGAAAAAAATATTAACAAATACATATAACTAATATATACATTTTATTAATATTGTTTTATATTATTTAATTTTTGTTTCTTATGTTGTTATTTTTGTTATTGTTTTGTTTATTCCACATACTAAATGACCCACTATGAATAGAAGTAATCATTTAAGCAAGACACACCCTTGAACTAAAACAACAACAAACTAGATATATTAAAAGACATTTTGCAACTGAACATTTTTTATATGTATGTATAGGTATATAAATGATATTTGAGATGTAAAAATGGGGTCAGGCACAAAGTCTTTAAGTTTTTGTTTCTTATATTGTTATTGACTTAATAAGTATTTAATATTTTTACTCCAATTTTCTGTTCATTGTTAATAATAATGCTGACAACGAAGTACAAAATATCTAGAATCTAGATGTTAAGAATATATATTTATTTATGCATATTAACGCAGAAATATACATACAGAAAACGCTTTCATTTAATATATGTAGATGTGTGCGTTGAAAATGTTATAAACTGTTTTAATGTTTCAATATGAAAATAATTATAATATAAATATTTAATAATTGTATATTAAGTTTAGTGCGAATTAACAAATTGTATCTATCTTCGTTTTATACATATTTATATCTTATGTAGTTAGTAGAGGAGATTTTATTTAATACAATTATAAATTATTAATTTATAATAGATTTTGCTTTTTCAAAATTGGCTTATTACTTATTACTTATTACTTATTTTTTTAAGTACGTGATAAAGTTATATTTCTCGATCAATTTCAGCCTTTTTATAGCGTCTTATGGTCTTTGATAAAAATATACATTTTTTAGATAAAGAGATATAAATATATAATTTACATATTTAGAAATTAAAAAAAGTTTCTGATACCCACTCATTTATAGTTTTATACAGTGTAAGGATTATTTGACGATGGTTATTTTGATAAGGAACCATTACTTTTACATTTTTTTTAGTTTTTTAATTCTTTTAAATGTCATTACACGGATATTACTGCTACGATTTTTATGAGAATCGACCTATAATTTTCCAATACTCCCATATAAAGTCTAAAGCAATTTTTTTTAATACATAAATCTCATATAAGTATTATTTCACATAAGTTAGTTTTAATTTTAACGAGGATCGGGTTATATTTTTTCTATAATTATTCCTATATATCTTCCCTTTATAGTTTAGGGAATTATATGGATGGTCTTGATTGATTATAACTTTCCTTTTCGTTAATTTCAGTTTTGGTTTCGAAAAAAAAAATCTAAAAATATTTCGCATACGTATGCAAATTTATAATACACTGATATGTGAATGAAATATAAAAATAACTGTATATTTTATATACACAAATTTATTTTGCCATACTTGATGTATGTATGAGTATGTATGAGCATGTATTTCCTTTAGACACTAAATTTATGTATTTTTATTTAAGTTATATATCTGTGCGTGTATGTGTTACTTTACGTAGATTTTTTCGTTTTGTTTTATTTCATTTACTTTTAGATTAAACAATTTATTCTTTTCTTATTGTGTATGTTTGTATATACGAATATTTTGTTAATAATGATTAAGTATTGTATCAATAAATAAATAAATAAATATTATTTTGGTAGTCATGGAAATGTTTATGTTCGTATGTGTGTTCATAAATAACTACAATTAATAACAAACAACATTTAGTAAATTATCTATTTATTATACTCGAAAAAGTAATAATAAATTTATTAAAAGAAGATTATAACAATTTATAAGAGAAAACAAAAGAGGAAAATTGAATGCTAAATAAAAGAGTAAAACTTATGAGAAATAAATTATGTGATTTGCATATTTAAGAATAAAGAAATAAAGTATACGTCCCCCAATACTAGTTGCAACGAAATTAATTAACACTCATACGCCACATGGTACATGTTATACACATGTTTGAATGAAATAAATAACTTTTATGAATATTATTTATAGATATTTAATTTATATTAATTATATATTAAGTAATTATTAATGACATCTATTAATATACAATTGATGCTTATGAATGGGTCACTTATCTTATAATTGTTATAATAATTTTATTATTGAATTTTTATAGGACAAATGAGAACTCAAAAATCTTAAAAAATTTTAACAATGTCTGCGCAAGAATACATCAAATATTACCTCAATAATATTATGCCGAATCAGAAAAACAACCTGAAATGATTTAACGATGTCCGTCCGTCTGGCGGTGTATCTGTTCATATAACTTTTTGAACGGTAATTGTATGATCGGCCCCATTACCGATTAAACTAATATTCTTTCCATCAAAAATCTATACAACGAGAAAATATATGAAATTTTACAAGGATTATTCTCTATAGTCCTTATTCAGATGAACATTTAACAAGTAAGACTGTTATAGTCGATCAAGTCCGATTTTGTAATACCGTACACTACAATGTTTGTTACCAATGGCAGTTAAAAAAAGTAAAAAACGATCCTCTTATAATATAATTTATGTTTTCATTATTTTCTTTTTTATTTTTAGTTTTAAAATTAACTTTTATAGGATTAAATGGAAAATTAGAAATTATGGGCCGGCCTTCGTATAATTTTGCACATTACAATATCATCGAATATGTGAGATAAAAAGTGATATTTGGAATGAAGCTTTTATGGGATCTGTGAGAAGCAATAAATCGATCCCAGCGTTTTGCACATCGTTTTCGAATATAATAAGACTTATTTCTGCCAAACTTTGTTAAAAGCGAACTAGAGGAACTTTTAGCATAAAATGTTATAATTGTTATCCTTGGCGTTTTGGGATGGGGTGGGACTAAATTAAAATTTCCTGCTCACCTTTAATAAACTTAACTCAATAAAAGTTACAGAAAGTCCATATAATAATGACTTTGGTATAAAATAAATTAAATCATTTCAGTAAAAATCAACTTACACATCGGTATCTGAGGGTATTTTAAGACGAAAAATAAATGTTGCAGGATACTTTTCAAAGAGTTTTAACACATTTAAATAATATATTTTGGGAAAATAACATCAATTCGATGTCAATGTTAATTAATTTTAAAGAGTTATGGAACACAAGATCTCTTGAAGTCAAAAAAATGAAAATAAAATTTATATGAAATAAAGACAATTCTTCAAAAACATTTTTATCTTAGCGAATTAGGAACGATTTTTCAGAAAATTTTTCAGATTATGTTTGAAGCTCTTAAAAAGCTCTTAAAATATTTCTCTCAATTGTCAAAATTTAAGTTTTGGAAAACAATTATATTCATAAGAAATTTTTGACGATTTTGAAAAGTATATTTGACCCTTTTGTCCAAATTTATCTGGCAACTATGATAATGCATCTAAAATTATGAAGGAAATCATGTATAGCTCCATATGAAAAATAATATTTGAAGGGTATCTTGCGGTGTCTGAAAACATAAGTTGTTTTTAAAAATGACAAAAACTAATTCGCATTTTTAACGAGAATTCATCAAATTGTCATTGATTAACTAAATTTCCTAAAATATTATCTAAATCTAATAAAGTAAGCTAATTCAATGGAATAAAACAAATAATAGTTAATTAGTTTAAATATTTAGTTTGTTTTAAGAATTCTAAAACAACAAATTAACAATCAATAATTATTAATAATAATTGAATTAAATAAAATCTATGGAAAAATATGATGATTTTTTTAACTGTAACTTATAAATAATTAAAGAGAATAATTAAAATAACGTTAATACAAAACTTTTAAAATAATTATTTATAAAATGAAATAAAATTAAATGAAAAAATAATTATTATCGATTTATTTTTTTTTCTTAAAATAACGAAAATAAATGAGAATATTTGTTTTGTTACGTGGAGGCGACATAATTTTAAAAATAACTTTTATTGTTTTTTATTTTTGTTTTCGTTATTAAGATGTGAGAGCAAAAAAGTCTTAACACATGTTTTTTTTTAAATCTTAATCCAAGTAGTTTTTGATTCTTTATCAAGTTATCTTTGTCAGGGGAGGTTCTGCATGTAATATATTCAACATGGAGTCATATTAGAAGAAGTATTTTCGCATATTTTCTCAGACAGGCCGGAGATAGATGGTTGAACTTGGCACATGCTGGGTCACCTAGGAAATGTGACCTGGTTTTAACCTGGGAGGCTTCAAAAAACTCCTGGGTCATAGTCGAAGAAATGCATCTAGATTACTTAAAGGTATCCAAGCATCCAAATAGACTTTGATTACTCTTTAAGGAACATTGTCGCTGCTCCTCCTTTTTAAATGCATTGCATTGTGCAACTACATACTTGTATCTCTATGTGAAGTATCACAGATCAAAGTAAATTACCTATATAGATACCGGAATGGATCTTGTGCTTCTGTCTAGTAATAGACTTACATTAAGCACTATTGTCTTACGTGTTATATGGTCAAGTCAAAACGAGATCATTCCCACTTTACTAGACAGTTCATGAGCTTTGTGGACTACTATTGTAATCTACTTTTGGAAACATGTCAGTTATTAGTGTAAATATCAAATTGAATTCTTAATCTGATTAAAATGAGTGACCAGGAAAGAGACCGTACTAAAATTATTAAATATTTTAAACAAAACCTATTAAAAGTCCTATAAAAATTTTATTGCTCTAGCAAGCGCTATGGAGTTGCGGTAAAAAATCAATCATTTGTTACGAAATGCTTAATATAACCCGAAATTTGCATTAAGAAATGTTTACAAAAAATGATGTTTGAATTTATAAGACTTCATTATCTGTCCACTTATTTTTGACCTAAATTGGCATCCTGTTTACGAAGAGAGGTAACTCCTTCGAAATACCCGTAACTAATGCAGTGTAGAGATATTGGATTCTTATTAAAAGAGAATTGAAGAGCGTAAAAAGGTGTCCATAAATGTATTTTTGTAAGTTGTTTTGTAAGTTGTAATAATAATAATAATAATAATAATAATAATAATAATAATAATAATAATAATAATAACAATAATAATAATAATAATAATAATAATAATAATAATAATAATAATAATAATAATAATAATAATAATATTAAAAATAAAACAAGTAAGAATGTTATAGTCGCTCAAGTCCGACCACGTCTACGTAATAGTTGGCTATAAATGGTAATTACAAAAAGGTAATGAAGAACCCTCGTACAATTTTATTTCTTGATTTATTCTTAAGTATGCAATACATTAATGTGACATTAACATTGATGTAAAATTTATGCGTATTAAAATTAAAATTAAATTATGGACCGACTCTCGTATAATATTGCAACTTGATTTTTGCTTATATTTATTTAACGTATTATTATTGCTATTTCAGCATATATGACAGATTTATGCAAAGTGATATGTAGAAGGAGGCTTGTATGGTATCTTTGAGAAGCAATAGACCGACCTTCGCATAAGTTTAGAATATTTTAAGATTTATTTCTGCCAAATTTCGTTGAAATCGCTTTATATTCCGGACATTTATTTGCTAAAAACCTCATCCCGGGAGAACATTTGAAAGTGATTCTGAGTCGAACGCTATACTTAAAGGTAGGTGTAAAGCCATTTTGACTACATGTTGTAAACATCAGTACAAACGCATAAAACCGCAACTACTTAAGGTGTCATTAAATATAATAAAATTGTAAGTTTAGTGTTTTCGCTTTTTTTAAACATGTGTATGTTAAGAATTTTTTGATCTCATTCCTTAAGTGGAGACAACTTGACACAAACTAGTTATTTAATGTTATAATAATGAGAGATATTTTTATAAATGGAATAAAATTAAATAAAATACCTGGGTTTTGGAAAACTATCACGTTTTGAACGTCTTCTTTTCAGCCATATACGTTTACTCACTTTAACGCGCATTGTTAGGGAAATATTGTTGCTTATGTGGCTAATGTTGGTAACCCTTTTATAAAACAGTTGTTTTTTTAAATACAAAAAAAAAACAATAATTACACTCTCTCTCTCTCACACACACAAACACTTATTGGTTCTCACTCTTTTAAGAAAAGACTTAATACTCTTTTGTTGTTTTTCTCAGGAGATGAGAGAAATAATAACTGTATATACCGTTAGTTTTAATACTTAATGATTATAATAAATTGAATGTTTTTTGTTTTTATTAGTTTATTTGTTGTTGGTTTCCTTAGAAAATCACAGACAAAGTTAAATAATAATAAAAATTGTACCATTTAAATGGAATGCAGGAGATTTTAAGAGAAGGAAACAAAAGAGAAAAAGATACTGTTAAATTAGAGCCCTTGTTATACAATTAAACATTTTTTTGTTATTGTAGTTGTTTTAAAAGGGATATGCTTCGTTGCTGTTGTTTTATTATTTGTTTTTTTATTTTTTGTGTTAATTAAAAATTTCTTTTGTTGTATTTAGATTTTATTAATTTTTTTGCATAATTAATTATAAAATGAATTTCATTTTAACGATAAAATGTTGTTGCTGTTTTAATCATTTTTTGTTGTTTATTTATTATTATTTTCCGCAATAAAACAAAGGCAGGTACATTTAGTTGTTATTTAGCACTGTTTATTTATTTATTATTTTTTTACTTTATTTAAAGAGAAATTTTGATGGAATTTATTTTCTTAATTTCTTCATTTAAGAAAACATTTTTTTGGAAATTATCAAAAATTAGAATAGAAACATAGAAAAAAAAAACAAATTACGTCAAAATGTTTTCATTCTTATTATTTGTTGTATTTTTAAGCCTTTCTTTTGTACATTTTTGTAGTGTTTTTGTTGGCGACTTCTTTTCCGTTTCTTTTTTCGTTTTATGTTAATTTTATTATTTTATTTCTAATTTGAAATGTTTTCTCGCCACCTCCTCCTGCTTCTAATTTTGTTTTTAAAGGAAGATTTTTTCTTTAAAACATTTCACTGGAAATTCTTTCTTTAACACTTTTTTCACAAATTTTCTTTTCTCTTGTTTTTTGTTGAGATTTTCTGTTTTATTTAAAATTCATATTAGAATGTCACTCATACGCTTCGTTGGCCATTAAATATTTTGCCGTTTTATTTTATTATTTATTTTTTGGAATTTCTTAAAAAACATGAATAAATTCGTTTGATTATTATTTTGATATTTTTTCATTCCTTCTTTTTATTTTTTTTATTTTCTATTTATTTCAACTTTTTTCTTTTATTTAATTTTTTCTTTTTCTTTATAAAACCTAAAAAATAAATTAATTATAAAAAATGTAACAAAAATAAATAAATATTTTTTTAATTTGTTACTTTTATTTCACTTAGTTTATGGTCTTATTGTGACCAGTGTTTAATTGTAAATGCCATTCAATTGCTGTTGACATATTTTTCATTGCTGGTCATTCGTTTACTCGTTGCTGGGTTGATTTGTTTGTCTCTATTTCATTACGTTTTATGTTAAAAAGAGGTGAATAACTAAAATTATTTCTAGTTTATTTTCTTCTATTAATTTCTATTTTATTTATTTATATTTTTTATTATATTCCTTTACATTTACCAACAAATCAAGTTGTTTATTAGTGTTTTTTCTCGTTTTTATTTTATTTCATTTAATTCATTTATGTATACGTGTGTATGTGTTTATATTTGTACTCAAATGTTCTGCTTAATTTCGTTATTTCTAATATTTTCTCTCTTTTAACCCTCCAGTACACAGGTGATATATTGAAATCATTTGCGTAATTACTAATTTTCTTGAACAAAAACAACAGTTTTCGTTTTTCCTATTTTATTTCAAAAAAAAAAAAAAAAAAAAAAAAAAAAAATAAATAAAAAAAAACATATTTATCTGCTTGCGAGATTTAATTTTAAAACAAGAAAAAATTCTTATATATTTTTGCACCAAATCAACAAATTACTTGATTCGACTTTTGTGGAAAAGATTTTCACGTCCACTATAATGATCCATTGAAACAATATTTGGCCTGAATGTTTGTTATATTCCCTGCAATAGATATTTACTATTCCTACTAAGTTATAAGTTCGGTTGGCTTGTTCGCAAAGTACAGATCGCAGTTTTGAATATCTTAATGAAATTTGGTTCGTACTACAATTTAGGCCTAAGGAAAATCTCTACTGAAGTTGATTATGGTCAGTTCATTGTTTTATATGGGGCGCATACAATTGTTCCCCCTGATTATATAGAATAGATAGAATTATGACACAAAAAAGTAATTTATGTGAGGGATGTTCTTAAATTGTAAAACTATTTTTATTTAATTTTTCTACAATTATTCTAACTGTATTTCATATATGTAATTATTATTGGTACATACTTCGTTACAGCTCACTATGTGCGTTTTGGGTTTAAAAAATTATTAAATATTGACGTAATTAATTGGGAAATAAAATATTACTATAGCTTCAACAGAAGGTCCCACACTTAATCAATTCAAGTATTATAAAAATATTATAAATTATTTAATATTTATAGGAAAAGATCTCTTTGAAAGTCTAATTCTTATGTCCAATTGAATATATTATTTAAAACATTACACTTATGCAGGTATCAGTGCATGCCCTCCCTAAAAATGGCCACCACTTAAGGTAGGATGTATTTCTTAATATCTTAGTCTTGTTAAAATATTATTCTGAGTTAGTATTGTTCCTTATTTTAATAGAATTAGTCAAAATTTAAGACTTTTATACTAAAACCCTGGTCCTTAAATAGTTCGAACATGACAATTTTTTACCCTAAATAAAAAAAAATATGAATTTTAAATCTTAAGAAATTTTAAGTAGAAAATACTACTTCAAATGTGTGTTTTAGCATGGCAGTGACCCGAGGCATACAGGAAATTGGTTAAAATTTACACAAAGAACATGAAGCAAAATCAACGTTGAACATAGTTAATTTGAGATTGAATAATTCTTTTTCATTTAGTTTAAAATCATCGTTTTACATTTGTGGTGAAATAATATTGTACATATTAGAATTCTTCGATATTAATATATATAAAATTATAAAACGATAAATTTTTAAAAATTACTTTTGGTCAAAATGCACGTAGTAAGAATTCAAGAATATTATAAGGAAGCTGTATTTACTGTGAAACAATGTTAAATTCACATTTTTATCTGTGAAGCAAAATCGTAACTGAAAGAAGTTAATTTATTTATATTTTAATAAATTTTAATAAATTTTAAAGTTTTACTTTAAAGAAATGAATATTTTTCATTGATCTATTTTAGAGATTATAAGAATTATTATTTTACAAAAGTAAAGTACTTCACCCTACCAGAGTTTTCAAATTAAATATTTAATTACTTATAATTTCTATACTCAAATCACTCATAACAATATATTATGTTCCTCAATATGTCAATATTTTAAATAACAAGTCTCTTTTAAAATGTTTAAAATGTTGACAAATTTGTCACAGTGATTTCACAAAAGACACATTTTTCATTGTTTTCGATTACACAGGTATTTACAGGTGTAAGTACTTACATATACATATGTATATACTTTAACAAATGTAAATAAAATGCTATGTAAACATGTAAGTAATACCTGTATAAAATATTAAAATTTTTTCTCAAAAATATAAACATTTTATTATTTAGAACAAAAATAAGAAGTAGTAATCATTTTATATACGGGAATGTCATATCTTCAGTACCGTCCACCACAATAAATACGTTATGTTTCGTACATACACACTCACACATACATTCACAAAAGTATACACCATGAAAACGTTTTTCTTACATGCAGCATTGGAACACTTAGTGAGTCATAAAATTAGTTATATTTTTGGTATAACTTTTTTCTACTGAACCGATTTCGATAATTTCTTGGAATAAAAAAGCTATCGGTTATTATCTTTTGATAAACTAGATAGATTTTCCTGATTTTAAATAGGAATCTTCGCAGGACTATAACAAATACTCAGGCCAAATTTCATTGATCTCTGTCTACTCAAGATGAGAACATGGTAGACAGACGGACATCGCAAAATCGACTCAGATTTTGTTTTTTTATGCAAGAATATATATACACTAGGAGGTCTGAGATGATTCCCTTTTAGCGTTACACACAGAATGACAAAGTTAATATACCCTCTTAACCACTTGTGGTGGGTATAAAAGAGTAAAAAAGCACTAAGAGACATAAAAAGTATTTCGAAGTATTTAAAGTATACAGATTTTCCACTTCAAAATAAAGAGCTCAAATTAACTTCTCAAATAAAATGAAAAAACACACAGAAACAAACGAACAAATTACAATGGGAATTCCCAAAAGTAAAATTTGACATGAAAATCTGTGTATTTTTACAGATATTTATTTATTTATTTATTTTTAATATCAATTTCTTTCCCTTAAGTTGAAGGTTTTTAATTTATCGAACTGGAGGGACTATAAATTTTGTTTATCTTCTGTTAATCTCTACTATCAAAAGTGGCGAGGAGGGTGTATTTACTTTGTCATACCATATGTAACACAAAAAGGAATCATATCATACAATATAGGGTACATATATTCCAGTATCAAATCAAAATCAGAGTCGTTTTAGCTCTGTCCGTCCATTTGATTTTGGTACGATCACATACGCAACAATTGACAGAGCGCAATGAAATTTGGCCTAAGTATTTGTTATGGTCCTGAGAAGTTTCCTATTTAAAACCAGTAAAATTGGTTATGCATATCATGTAAATATGGAGATATAGACCGATATCTAAGATAACTGCTGCGTAATGTACATAAACGTAATATAATTTATTAATTTCTGTGGCATTTGTGATGGAGAGTATTGAAAGTTCGGCATAGCCGCATATAACATTCTTACTAGTTTTTTACATTTGTGAAAGTCTAAACTTGTCTAGTTTCTTTTTTTTCTTAAAAAAATTATATAAAAATCAATTCAATTAAATAAATAATGAAATAATAATTCTAAATAAGAAATTTAATTCTTTATTCATATAAAAAATACAACAATAACAAATAACAAAAAGTAATAAAATAACTACACAAAAATGTTGTCATTGTTAAGTTTTTTTTCTTTTAATAAAAGAATTTATTATTTTTATTTAATATTTTTTCTCTTTAAATACAAATTTTTATGACTTTTCTATTGTCTGCTATTTGAAGAAATAAGTGAAAGTTTTCTCGTTTACTGAAATTCAAATTTTCAAAAATAAATTCAATAGAAAATGTATTCTGTATTCTGCGTTGGAAATATTGAACAAAAATGTCATGGTAGTAAGGATGAAGGCAAATTCAAAGTTAAAGTTATTTAAAGGGGGATTTTTATATTTAAAAAAGTTACAGTTCAATAGCCACCTTTTTACGAAGAAATAAAACTTTTTAGGCCAAGTTCTTTTAAAATGGTATATAATTACCGAGAAAGCATGATTGAAAGACTAGAAGAAAAAAGAGGTCTGAAATTTAGATAGTGAGTCTTATGTAAGTCTAAAATCGAATGGCCAATGACAGTGTAAAACAAATAAGAATTATATATTGACAATGACATAATGATATATAATTATGATTATTTAATACGTATCAATTTCACAGTAATAATACGCAGTCGGGTTTAAGTTTCGATTTCGGTGATCTGTACGATTTTATTTTTTTTATAAAAGTGAAGTCAAAAAACCTTGTCGCAGCATCTTCTGCCAACAATGGCAGAAGATGCTGTCTTTATAAAGACCTAATTAAAACTTTGTAAAGAAAACATTTTAAAAATATGTTCAAGGAATCAGAAACTATAGAAGAAACTTAAAAATAGATTTTGAAACTTTATTTGAAAATCAAAATTGAATAATTAAATTTTGAAGTTCTATATTTATAAATTGTACACAATGATAAAGATATTAAATCCCCATCCTCTGATAACGTGTTAAATCAGTAACTTTTTACAACCTAAAGCAAAATAGATAATAAATTTTATACTTTCAAATTCTTTTAAAAGTACCACGAAATACCGTACATTCTACGGTACTAATTGAATGTACTTTGTTTTCAAAACTAACTTAATAAAGCGAAAATTATTTTATAGAAATCAAAGTTGATACTTTTGGGATCTTGCAATAATTTACGTCAATTCCAAGCTTATTATTTCAAATAAAATCTATATATTTTGTGATTTGTGATTGTGTGTTTAGACCTTATTTTTCTCAGTGTAATTTTCAAGTACAAACCAATTTCTGCGACCTCAAACTTCTTACTTGTAATTATTAGTTTCTATAATAAAGTCTATAAAAATTTTGGGAGAATTTCCAACAGAAAAATAAAACTAAAACTTCTAACAAAAAAACCAGGACAAAACAAAAATTGTTGTGTTAACACCCGCATTAGTTCGTTATTATTTAGGGGTTTTCTGCTTTCAAAACATTTGTTTTTTTTTTCTGTGGTGAAGTTAATTTTTCAGCCCATTCTCAAAGTTCTATATGATTTTTGGTGTTATTTCGTTGGTTCTTGTTTTTATTATTATTGTAGTTAATATTGTTGTTGTAGTTGTTGGATTAACACAACAAATTGCCTGTAGAACCATTATGAAATGAATTCTTAAGTGGTTAGAGAATTAAGAAATATTCATACACATATAACATTTTTTATGTTTCCTCCATAATCGCTTCCTTCCCTCTCGCAATAGGGAAAATCATTCACCATAGAGTGATAGAAAATAACAGTGACGAAATATATAAAAATTATACTCAAACACATATACATTCGTAATTTGTTTGATTTTGATGTCATCATCATAAAATTAATGTACGACTACATGTTTTATCAATTTAACCACATTTCGGTTTTTTTTTTACATCCAAATAGTGCGTGTTTTCTTTTATTTAACTTTATTTTCTATTACTTTAATTCTATGAATATTGTATGTATGTGTTTGAAAGTAAAAAAAAGTATTGACAACTAAAAATACTGTCACTCAGATGACATTAAATTCTTTCAATATTATTTCGTCTAGTCGATAGTTATCTGGGTTTTTTGTAAGTAATTTAATGTCATATTGGATTCAAATCTATCGGGAAAATCATAAACAAAGGGCCTTTAGAAAGGGCATATTGTTGGATGGACATCGTTAAATCAACTTCTCACATGATGGTGTGCGATTGAGATTGAAAACCAAAAAAATCGGTTTGATAGAAGAGATATTATTGCCGATATCTTAAACAATCTTTACATTAAAATTGTTAACAAAACTGTCTAAGATGATGATTCAAAAAGTGGAGAAAGGGAAAGGAACACCTACACATACTTTGCCACATCTGCAAAAGATCTGCCAAGTTTAAGTTCCTAATAGTCATTCATTGACTTTTGGTTACCAAACATTTGACCATCTATGTTAGAGTAATATTTACTCATCTTTTCCAGATTCTTCCAAGCTCTGCAATCAGATGTTCCTAAGAGGCTTACTTTTGTCCGCTGATTGGCGTACTAAAATTTTGATCACATTTTTCTCTTAGAAGTTAAAGCAAGATTATTTAAGGAACCTTCCTACGCTATTCTATAACAGATTAGAGTATAAGCACTGGTTGTCCGCGATTGAAGATAAAAAACAGATTTGAGTTCACTTTAATTATGTTCCTGTCTTTCTTTGAATTGCCTCTTACTCAGATTATAGGTTTTGTCTAGTGAATGGTCAATAAAATCCATAAACGATTCACGTATTTTTGATCAATTATTTTGATTCCGGTTATTATGAAAGTTGGCTATATATTATGGCGAAATAATTTTTTATAATGATAATCACATCTAAACCATATTCGAAATCGATTCTCCAATCTTTAGTCTTTTCGAGGGTTATAAATTGAATGAGAAACAAAAAACTTTACGCGGTTAAAAAATATGTAATTTCAGCACCACTATAATTCTTCTCATTTAGAGCTCTAATATTATAAATCTGAAAATTATACAACTACACATCTCTACTATCAAAAATTACAGATTTATGAAAAAAAAGCCCACTGTGGTTCCGCAAACAATGGTATGGGGTATGTATTTTTAAAGAGAATACTTTTGCCATTGACAGTCACATTTGAAAAGTTTAAACACGTAAAAGAATTATGAAAAGGCCTGGATAGACCAATACTTCCATATATTACCCTCTAAATGGTCTCAAGTACTTTAGCTTAACTGTCGTTCACTTTTACATACTTACATACATTCGTATTTATTTTGGGGAAATTACAAGGGTAAAAAATCGATTATTATTTGAATATTTAATATCCATTATTAGACAACTAAGTATCTATTACTTTTACTCATAATTACCACACACACACAGTACTAACAACTGGTAGTAAGTGGTGTGTGTAGATTCGTTGAATACCAATACAATAATTCTTATTTACAGTTCTCATAAGGAAATGTGAAAAGTTTTCTTTTATAATTTTGTTTTTTCTTTTTTTTATCGAATATAATTTAGTTAATGATATTATTTATCGATAAATTCTTATAAAAATATTTGCCAACATTTATGGGAAAATTTTAACCCTTTTAAACGTTTGTTTGTTTATTTGTTTGTCTAGCAGCATTAAGAGGGTTAAAAAACGTGTGTCATTTATAGTAATTTTGTTAGTAATTATAATTATTTAATTTTCTTGTGTCTAATACACTGTAATTAAACTATAAAACATCTGACAGAGAAAAATCGCTTTATTGAAATTTAACAATTCCCTATTTCCCGAATTAGTTTATATTAAAAATCTTTTTAAATTTTCCAAATTTAATAAACTGTCAGAGATTGGAAATAAACTTTAAAATTGGAAAATAATTTTGTTTACCCCCTGCCTGCATTATTATTCAAACCTGACTTTTTAATAGAAATGGGCATTTTTGCCTAAAGCGTAAAATTTATAATTGAAATTATAAAATTGTTCATATACAAATTGAAACAGAAAAAGTTTCTTTTCAAGTATTCACATCATATCGACATCATTAGAAGTGAAAAGAAGAAAATAATGATGAATTCTTCATTTTTGAGAAGAATTCAATCTTTTCTTCTTTCCGTTTAACATTAAAAAATAAATTCTTAATGAGTTTTTGTGTTTATAACGAAATATTCTATATTTTTAACATGAAACAAATATGAATGTATTATTCGTCTGTGCCGAATCTTCAATACCTTTCATCACAAATTAGTGTGAAGTAAATACGTTAAGTTTCGTACATACACTCATAAACGTATATAATTTATAAGCATTTTCTTTTAAATGTAACACAAAAACATAAAATTAGTCATATTTTTGGCTGTAATTTGTTTCTACTGAACCAATTGTGATAAATTTTGGACTGGTAATAAAGTCCACAAAATCTTATATTAGGGAAAATTTTAATCTGTAGATTTATAATTGACAATTTTATGAAATCACTTCGCTATTGTGAATCAGAGCGTGCTAACGACAAACAGACGGACAGACATACAGACAGGCAGACGGACAGACAGGCAGACAGACAGACATAGCTATATCTATATAGATTTATTTTAAATGAAATAATATATATACATTATGGGATCTGATATGATTCCTTCTCAGGGTTACAAACGGAATGGCAACGTTGTTCACCACTTGTGGTGGTGGGGATAAAAAAGAAAGAGTTGATATATTTATTTTATGTTCTTTCTACTGGAAATGTAGTTAAATTCTATAGAACTTTACTATATATATAAATTTTGTTTTGTTGAAATAAAATTTTTTACTTAAAGTGTAACAAAATGAAGCGACATGTAAACAAGAACAACATGAACATCACCATCATCATCACCAACATTATTATAAATTTATAATCATAAGCATCAACATCATGCCACAAATACCATTATTGTTTAGCCACAAATGAATACATACATATACATCCAGACATACACCAAAAGAAACAAATTGTTTATATGTATTCATATGTTTAGGTTTATATATGTTCTATATATAATACATATATATGTATGTACATATGTAAAAGTGTAGACATTTTAATAGAAAACAAGAAAAAATATTTTGCCAACTTTTATTTTTGGCATAAAACATATACCTTATTGGTATATATATAACAGGGTTGGAAAATTTAGTACCCTAAAGTGATTACTTTTCAAATTTAGTGGTATATATAAAGTATACTGATGATTGGGTTCTTGAAACTTTTATGAGTTAAACAATTATGATTTTACGAATTAAAATGGGTTAGAGCGAATTTTAAATTAAGTTTTTTTAAAAATATGAATTTAATGTGTGCAACTACTCGCACTGTATCGATATAAGTTTAGGAATGTTATTTGTCGTGACATAATTTCGATTGTTCCAAGGAAATAATTGATGTATAAAAATTATTGGTAGGACACTGATATCAGTCTCCTCTTAACAAATTGAAATATTGTTTGAAATATTTGTCTATATGAGTGTATTTTGACTTTGCTATTCCGTTTGTTACGCCAAGAATGAGTCATCTGCCTCGATTAGCTTTGACTGTTTGTTTGTTCGTCTACCTGTCTGTTTTTGGTACGCTCACATCCCTACAATTGACAGAGCTCAATGAAATTTGGAATATGTTATAAGTTATTGGCTTGAAAAGTTAGTAGAATAATATATTTTCCGATATCTGGACAATCTCCTAAAACTGGAAAATTTGAACAACGATTATGATCGGACGTCTTATTAAATTTCCGTTTTTATAACTTCATATCACTGTCAGTTTGAATTATAGGTAACTACTTGCGAATTAAAAAAAGGAAGAAATCATATAGAATGATAAAGCCAACTTTTTTCGAAATTTCTGAAAGAGGGCAAATACTGAATCTATGAAGTGACGAGTTCAGCCAAGTCTTGCACAGGTTTGTGATTTATCATTTTCGAAGCAAATTACTCTGTTGCATTTACATGGGATCGTTCGTAAGCGATAAACTCCCAAGCATTTGTTTTTGTTTGTTCTTTCAAGTATACATATTCACCCAGAATCAGTTTTTCTGCTGGCTGCCAATGTAAACATTGTGAATACTCTACAGATCTCTAATACAGAGATAAGAAATTTGGTTCATGTTATTAAAATTTCCTAAAAAAGGGAAAATTCCCTTCACCTGTCATCACTGGTCTTAGCCGACTATTAAACTCTTACTTGTTTAACTTGAACGCTGCGTAAAATATCATTTGGCTATTTAACAAGACAAGGAAGGACTCTTTTACGGCAATGATTGTCTCGATTAACAAAATGAGAATTGAATCGAGAAGGTTCTAAAATGCTTTCTGCGGGAGTACGCTTCTGAGTGCCCAAGAACTTCTTTTGGGAAGGTATAAAATCAAATTTCATAAATAATTCTAGACTTTAAAAAAATAGGAAATAGTTTGGAAGTGTTAATAGATAATGTGTAAAAAACTTGTTCCATCACTTTCAGCTTCCACAGAAAGATAATTATTTTCCTATAACATTAAAAACACCCCGTTAAACCGTCTTCAAACGGTTGTTATTGCTCTGCGTTATTTGTTATATCCTGCGTATTTTGTTATATCCTTTGCAGATAAATCGAGAAATAAACTCAATAGATTGTTGGTGTACAAAATCTGCCAAAATTTGGGGAAATCTTTGATTTGATTTTGTAAATTAATGT
>PYHX02000158.1:53509362-53560335 GCA_004302925.2 Cochliomyia hominivorax
CAGAAGCCGATCATTTGACCATAAGGATTCCTACTTAATCTTTAACTTGGAGAATCAGATTCATTACTTGGACAGTACGGAAGTAAGTATTCTAATTACGTTAACAATTTTAAGTTTGGCTTCCAAAGGGTCATAAAATATTTAAAACGATCCAGATTTTTTATATATGATCCGATTTTAAGATTTTCATATGAGTCAACACTACTAGTGTAGAAACTTAGATTTATTTTTTATTATTTTTTAGATATTTTTTATTTGATTTGAAAAAAAATTAAAATGTAAAAATTTATAAGGTTTTAAATTTAATTTTTCACGAAAAGTTGATTATTCGCCGATTGTTTTTGCAAAAAAAGTCGTTACACTCTTTTTAAGCAATCAAATATTTCTAGTAACCTTTGTCATATTTAACATTTTTAAAAAGCAGCATTTTTTAAAGTCGAGCCAAAGCTAAACTTTTAAGAAATTTATAATTTCTGCGAAGCTTAGTATTTTATATTTTTTTATTAATTATTAATTGTTATCCATTGTTGAAAGATATATATTTCTGATACACTAATATATAATATGATTTTGTACGTATCCAAATGAACAACGCAAGTATTTATTTTTCGAAATGGTTAAAGGATACCAAGGTCATTTTTATTAAAGTTTATATAAAGTTAAACTAATGCGGTTAAGATGTATTTGTAGCTGCGTAGAGCGTCTGTGTTTATTCGAATTTATTTTACTCGTGCTTTTCATCATATCTCTTTTTTACTTTTAGTTTTATATTCTTGGGTATAATTCTCTGATATCAGTAAATATATCAGATTGTCATAGCACAGATTAAAACTTCTTTGTAAGTGAATATCTCCATTTGATGAATCTACTGGACGATTCAGTAATCAGAGCATAGTTTGCCTTTTCTTCACTTGCATAAAAACCAAGTACCATTTTGTTCTCATAAATAGAATCATCAGCGAAAAAGAAGGACAACAAATAGGCATCCTTATAATCACGATCGATCTTGATCAGAAATTGCATTTTGTTGTTAACTGAAATTTTTTTACTTGCTATCCTATTAAAAAAATCCTTTTATATATCTCATTGGGCTTTCGTTATCCTTGGAAGCTCCATCATTGAAGTCGTTAGATTATTATTAACTTATTCATCATGTATTAGCATCTATAGATCTGTTTGTAGCCTTTTCTAAAAAAATCATTATTAATGTGATTTGCAGATTAAAGCTTATAGTGGTGACTCTTTAAAGTCGATAAAGTGACTACTACTTTAGAACTATCAAATATTGATCGATTTTTTCTAAACTTAATATTCTATCACATCTCTTCTAAAAGATTTAACTCTTTTACAAAATTAAATAAAAAGAAGTTGCTCATTTCCGAAAAAAACCCATAAACACCACAAAACTCGTAAGAAAATAAACTGACAGTAAAAATCAAAATATTTGACATGAAAACGTTTTTATACTCAAAATTACTTGTTAATTATATAAACGAGTTGTTTTAAAACAAACAAAACCTGAGAAGAATCGTATTAGAAACTTTTTAACAACAAAAATGATGAAGAAAAAGAACAAAAATTATTGCTCATTTTTAGTTTAGAAATTCAAGGACTTGAGTGAATAATTAAATTGATTTGATTGAATGAGTCGATGGATGAATGAATGAATAAACAAACGCACTTCTTTTTGAGGGCTTCGAAAGATCTATTGATTATCAAATTATCAAAGAAACAAAGAATGAAACAAAAAAATAAAAAACACAAGTAAGAATACTGCATTCAGTTATGCCGAATCCTCAATACCCTTCACCATAAATGTGTATGAAGTAAATACGTGATGTATTGTACGTACACACTTACACATACATTGACAGACGTATGCAATATATAAAAGTTTTTCTTAAATAATAATAGGTAACACTTAATGAGTCATAACAAATTGATTATATTTTTGGCTATAACTTTTTTGCTACTGAACCGATTTTAAACAGTAATGTATTTGATGCAAGAATATATATATATATATTATGGGGTCTGAGATAATTCCTTCTTAGCGTTACACACGGAATGACAAAATAATTATAACCTCTTCATCAATTGTGATGGTGGATGTTATAAAAACTTTTCTTTAATTATGACACTTTTGCTGAAAATAAGATAATTAAGTTTCAAAGAGCAAAAAAAAAAAACAATATTGACCCATTGGATTGATTAGAAATGATACAAAAAATATATTTACATTTCAATAAAATATTTATTCTGTCGAAAATATTGTGAAGACTAAAACAAATTGATAAATATTTTATATAGTTAACACTGAAGATAAATAAAGTGAAATCTGTCTGGAATAGGAGATTTGAAAATTTGAAATATCAATATTTGAATTATTTATTATTTTTTGGTATAAATTATTTTTCTTGTAGAAAAATTAATAATTTTAAAAAATTAATTCCAATTAATTATATTTTAATAATTTTTTACTTTCTCACCTGTTGTTTTATACAAATACAAATATTATATTTAAGTTAAGTTTTTGAGGTTTCAACATACCTGAAAAGAAAAGAAGAAAAACCATTAATTATTTTTATTCAAAATTTAATATTTTTAATTATTTAGATTGAATGATACAAATTTTCAATATATTTTAATAAATTTGTGGTTTCGAATTGGATGTCTAACAGAACTCTAAAAGGTCATAGTTTTGAAATATTACCGAAATACTCTCCAACGCATATACACTGATGCATATTCCTATAAACACATTTATTTTTTTCTCAATTATTATTTTATCTTTGTTGTTCTCATGTTAAAGTAACATTGAAGTTTTTTAATGACAAATTTTTTTCTCAGTCTTGTTTTTTGTCTTAATCATGTGAATATTTAATGTGAAATAGTTTCATAAACGCAGACGATAAAATTGCTTCTAAAGAAGGTAACTGTTTCTAATAAATAATGGCATAATTTTAATGACAATAAATCCATTTTACTACAGAAATTTCGAATTTAATTTCATGACCTTTAAAGACGCTCGAGGGAACATTTCTGTCCTAACTATAAAAGACCGAAATTCAATTTTTTCATAACCAAGAATATTCCGAGAAAGAAATAAGTTGTAGGATCAAACATTCCGACAATATGGTGCATAATTTCTTTAAAAGAGACTGAATTATAGAAAACAGACAAACAAATTTAATTCTACACAAATATAAAACAAACTAAATCATTGCAGCTTTTAAGAAATACCATTATTTTAAGAAATATATTTTTAATATTTATTTTTTCAATATTTCCCTTGCAATAACAAGAGCTTGATAAATATTGGCGTTTTTAACAATCATCCATATCAGTATGATTTCCTTTTAAATCATCAAGTCACTCATTCAATCGTTCATTCCGTCATTTAAATAGAAATATTTGTGTAAATATTTATTTATCTTAACAATTCTTGTGTTTGAATGTATTGTTCTATTATTACAAGAAACTTTTCATTTCCGCTAAAATAAATCCAATTCAAATACAAAATGTCTGATACTTTTATTATTGAATATTATTTTTTTTTGATGGAGGGTATACATCACCGCAAGTGGTTAAGAGAGTATATTAATTTTGTCATTCCGTGTGTAACGCTAGGAAGCTAGGCTATAATAAATACTCAATAGCCTTGAGAAGTTTCCTAGTTATAACCAGAAAAATCGGTTTATTATATTTAAAGATTCCAAATTGGTTCATTAGAAGTAAATGATTTATTCAAAAATATATGTAAAGTGTTGTATTTAAGAAAATCGAGTTATAGTTTGCCTTGATGCAAGAATAAATAGCATTATGGCATCTGAGATGAATCCATCTTAGCGTTACACACGGAATGACAAAGTTAATATACACTTTTTATCACTTGTGGTGCTGGAGGGTATAAGAAAACATGTGGTTTTAAAAAACAAAAAAAAAAAACAAATTTCCTGAATTTCGTTCAAAATAAAAGAAAAGCAAGAAGAGATTTTCAATAAATTTCTCAGAAATATGCTAATATTTCCATAGTTTTGTAAAGAATAAAAAAAATGAAACTTACAAAAAATTAACTATAGAAAAATAGAATTTTCTTTAATAGATTGAAAGCACGACATTACTTGACATTTTACATGACAACCTTCTGCTTTTGTTGTTGAAGCATTAGTGAGAGAAGGAGAGGAAAAACCTTTTTTTGTGTCTGTTCTTAACCTTGGGACATTAACCGAGGTCGTGTCTAAAATTAGACAAATTTTGCATTTTCATACATTTGTTGCCAACAGCAAAAGCAAATCTATTAAACAAAAAAGCTCTGTTTTTCATGAAAATAAGTAATTTTGTTATTTTATAAAATTTTTAAAGGGAAATTAAGCGATTTATTAGCGGTAGCAATCACCAAAAAGGGCAGAGTATTAAATTTTATTGCTTTAAACTTAAGATAATAAAAATGTTACAAAATTTAGTAACATATTAAAAGAACAACAAACTGAACCGATATTTTTATATAACAAACACATATTAATATAAATATATATTTTGTAGCTGGTGAATAATAATGATATCATTCTTATAACCTCCATTTTCACAGGTTTATTAAATTTTATTAGGAGATACAGAGGAATAGAGAACATATGCTTATGACTTATTTTGTATGCAAATCTCATAACATTATCGACACTTAATGTGTAGATATAATTTAATAAATGAATTAGGTTTTTGGATTTGAAAGTATAAGTAAATAAAGAATTGGTCTCATATCAATAAATATATGATATAAAATTATTTGTATTTTTGAATATATAATTTTTTTCTACTGAACCGATTAAGATAATTTTGGAATGATAATGAAGTACATATATCCTTATATTATATTTCTAGTTAACGAAAATTTGTCGCTAAAAATAAAGATTGCCTCAGTTGCCCCAATATGTTTGTTTCAGCACTTTCATACTCGCTGTAATCATTTATTGTTATTGTCAATATGATAATTGTTGAATTACAAACAAATTATTGTCATTAGGATGCAATATTATCAGTACCAATGACACACTGATCATCACCGCCAATAAATAAAACTTTGCGTCTTAATAATAATTTTAAATTTAATACAATGTTTTCGGCAGATGGAAGGACAAATTAACGTATACAGAGACAAAATTTGAAAAGTTAGTACACCCATTCACCACTTATGGTGAGGGGAATTTAAAAAATCCGATTCAAATGGATAATTATAACTTTGGCATAATTTGTTTCGTTTGAAACTAATTTACAATTAAGATCTCGATCAGAAGTATATCCTTAAAAAACGAGATGGTGTCCTCCTTAAGATCCAGCTGTTTTAAGAACACTGTATGTAGGTGTTTTCACGGCTCCTGCATACCCGAACTACTGAAATCTTGCATTCAATTTCAAAAGAATTTGTGCATATTTTAGAGTTCTATAAGCTTTAAGCTTAATTTCTCTTAATCTATGGAACCAATTTATCTGGAAAAAACTTTCTATGGACAATATCAAATAATCTCTGCATATTTCTATCTTATTGTATATTTAAACTGAAAATTAGCAAAAATAAGCATAAGTTTTTCATATGTTAAGGTTTCATTATTGTTGCAGAACTTGAGATGTATTATATCAAATAAAATAAATTATGAATTGTGGCCTGAACTATCTACTATCTTTGTCCGAGTTACCAGAAACACATAGACTGAAATTATCGTATCTTCAAAATTTTGATACTGTTTCCAATATCGGCCTTAATTTTTTCTACAAATTCAACTTTTTGGTTTTCATTGACATAAAACCGACTAGTATATTCACTACCTGTAGCAGTAGTGAATGGTATTTAAACTTAAACAAACTTCCATGTTTTAGATGACCTCAGAAAATTAATAAATATTCTTTCAATAACATTTGTATTCCCTTTCTATATCACTTATTATCTAAATGACCTTGAGCGCTTTTCATTATAATAATGTCCGTCTGTATTTCATTAAAAATAATTATGTTGCGATTTCATATAAACAAGGAACAATTGATAAGTTAATTTAATAAAATAATTAAACCATTTTAAAATTTATTAAACTTAAAACAAAAACTATAGAAAGTTTTAAGGTTTCGTTAACTAAAACGTGAAATTAATTCAAGATTTAAAATAAAAACTATATTGAACAAACTTTTTGTGTACTTATCAATTGACCCTCTGTCAAAGGACACATTTGCTATGGTTGTATTTGTCTTTTTTCATTTTCCTTCCTTTTTGTTTAACTTTGTCTTCGTTATTTTATGTTCTCTTTAGACAACATAATTACTGTAAAACAATCATGCTCTCATACTTTATGTTTGAAAAAATTATGAGAAAATAATTACAGTGTGGATTAAAAAAGGACATATTTTATAAAATATTGAAAAAAATATTACATAAATTTGGTAAATCTAGTCCAGTAACATGGTAAAATATGCTTGACTTATAAAAATGATTAATAAATTGTGACTTTGATTCACCTGAACATATTCAAAACCTTAAGAAAGGAATTTGAGATTTAAGATATAAAATATTTCTTTAACTAATTTGAGAAAGTATAATTAATTTTTGTTAGAATTTAATTAATGTGAGTTTAAATTAGTCATACGCCCTCATATTAGATAAAGAACAATTTATAAAAATCAATCATACGACTCTATTAGAGGGTATCAATTTATTTATTTATTTTATTATTATTTTTTTTGTAAGAAATAAATATGCCGTGTGTAATGCTAAGAAATAATAATCTCAGACCCCATAATGTATATATTCTTGCGTCAAATCAAAGTCTAAGTCGATTTAGTTATGACCGTCCTTTTATTTATCTGTCTGTTGTTAGCACGCTCAAAGCAACAATAATAGACAGAGCTCAATAAAATTTGGCCTGAGTATTTTTTATTTTTTTTCAAGATCTAAATCAGTTCATATTACCCATATTATATATTTGAATACCAAAGAAGTTAGGCTTTATAAAAAAACTTACATCATTATCTTGGACATTGTTTATACTTTTGGAGAATCTGGCACAAACTCAAAACCAACAGAATATGACAGATAGATGAGAATATTTGAATCAGAATCACTTCAGATTAATGTTAATATGATCTATTCATTTGTTAAAATTATGTTTGATTGGCAGTGTAAAACATAATACTAAATATTAAGTATAATCTCGTCTCTTACTGTTTTCAATACCAACACATAGAGGAGTCATTATAACATTTATTCGTATGTCAAAGTAATTGACCTACATATTTTCTTCTTTTTTACAAACACACACATACGTACATATACACTTAGAGTAATATATATTCCACAACAACATATATATTTGTTGTATGAAATTAGTTTTTTTGTTGTTATTTTTCATTTTCTTTATTTACTATTTTTGTTGTAGTTTTGTAAGTTCAGATGTTAAAGTGTCTGTATATAATTTGAAAATGGTACTTAAAGCATTCAACTGACACTTTAGTCATTATATTTTGCAGTTACAATATTTTTCTATCTTGACAATAATTTAGTAACAGAAACAACAATAGTAATAGTCTACCTACAACAAGTCGTTGCAAAATAGTAGTTGTGGTAGTAAATTGTCTAAACATTTATACATTATTTAAACGCATACACAAACACACTCCCTCTGTTTCTTGGACTTATACGATCCAGTGTGTAGTTTATTTATCTTTTAACTAACTCTGTTGTCCTTTGTATGGAAAAGGAAAACATTTAAGTGTGTTAAAACGTTAGGGGAGGTTAAAAGAAAATTTGTCAAAAGATATCGCAGTACAATATTTGGAACTAAAGAGAACTATGTTGGTTTTTACAACAATATAATATATATATTTTGGAATTAAATTTTAATGAAGATTTTTAGGTAATTTTATCAGTATCTATTTATAATTAACTGTGCATCTTGTATTTATGTTCATTTTGAAAAGTACCTCATAATGAACCAATGTAATTAATAACATCAGATATGTAAGTGCATGTGTGGTTTAATTAGTGGTTTAAGGGAAAGTAGGATTAATTAGTTTTCATAACACCAAATGTAATTGTCCATTTGTTTAGTAAATGTTGTTTTTTAATGTAATTTAAACTGAAGATAAATTTGTGAGAGCTTGAGTCAGATATAAATATAATCCGAACTATTTTTTTTTCAAAAATTTTCTGATCTGCTACTGTTGTAATATTACACGAAATTCTTCTGGAGAGGCCTTTTAATTATGTGTTAGAGGTATAGTTTTCGAGTTATTTGCATTTGAATTTTTGAAACTTTCAAAGTCGTACAAGACTTCTAATTATAGGAGTTCCAAGAGCTTCGGTGTTGGCTATGAAGTAAAGGAATGTGGAATGGTGATTAACATTTACTTGATAGTCAGGCAGTGTTAAAGTCCTTTAGGAAATACACGTGGATTCAGTGATGGTATGCGAATGTAGGGAGAGATGCAAAGAAGGCGAATGTGCACTCTCAAATTTAGAATACGCTTGTGAGAGCGTAATTCTTTGAAATTATTTCATAATGAAATAATGGATAACACCTTGTTGAAGTCTCAATGCAAATTTACAAGTATAAGTTATTGTAGGGTATTAAGGGCTTTATGGCGGAAATTTTATTCTAATCGCTCGGGGTTTCAGATAACACAGATAATGTGGTTATGCTAGCAGTTTCAAGATGGGTTAGAAGATTCCACAATCGTAGAATTGTCGACATTTATTAAACTTATTTTTAGAATACGTTGGCTTTTAGGACCACAAATGGGATAAGAAGATTTTTGAGCCTCTACTTTTCTTTTTTATCTCAGTCCACATTCACTCTATTTTTCTTTCTCTTCTCTATTTCTTAAAAGGACACTAATCCTGCTTTAACGTTAAAATAAATCTCTGCAATAAGACATTTCATAAGCCACAAGTTCTATTTTGAAGTATTTCGATCTGAAATATACTTAATAACTAATTTGGCTTAATGTTGACTCTGACTAATTAGCGAACTGTGGATGTCTCAATGAAAATAATAATAACATTAATTCTAAATGGTAAATGTTGCTAATAATAGTGGTAACTGGAAAATTCATTAACATAATTCGAGTAGTACAATAAGCTGTAAAGCTTAACAAAGTGAAAGTGTGATCAAATAATTAAAAAAAAACAAGTGATTATTGCTGCGCAAATGAAAAATTATTTAAGAAATTGTGACATAATTTTGCCAACAAAAATATCTTACATCATTTTTAAATTTATAGTTTTTAGACAAAAATTATTTGCACAACTGCTTGATTTTAGAATCTTAGCCTTGACTTAATTCTTTAACAATCTTCTACTTTTATTAAATTTAATCTTTTAAAACATAATTTAAACACATGAAAGCATACTTTTAGGCTTGACTAAACATTTGAAATCATTTAACCAAAATAACAAAAACTAGAACAAAAAAAGCTATATTCGGCTACTTCGAATCTTCAACACCCTCTATCACAAATGGGTATGAAATAAATAAGTTGTGTTTCTAATATATACACTCACACATATACTCACAGTCATAAACAATGTATAAAAGTTTTTCTTAAATATAACACGAAACACTAAATAAGTTATAAAATTAGTTATATTTTCTATTGAAACGATTTTGATAATTTTTGCTTAATGTTTATTCTAATTTATCGAAGTATAATTGAAAATTTTATAAAAGTTCTTCCCCTGAGTATAGAGGTTATCTCAGATATCGGACTATTTATTTTAATATACTGAACCGATTTATATGGTTTTAAATAGGAAGCTTTTCAGAACTATATTATATACACAGGCCCAATTTCTTTGAACTCCGTCAATTATTGTTGATTTGTGTGTGCCAGCAACTGACAGATAAACGGACATAACTAAATCAATTCAGATTTTGATTTGATGCAAAAATATATGCATATATACATTATGGGGTCTGGGATGATGGATGGATGATTAGTATACCCTCTTCACCACCTGTGGTGTTGGAGGATATAATTAAAGAAGATCAAGAAAAATAGGAAATATCATAAACACAACAGCAACTTTAAAATGTCAATATACATTATTTCACATATAAAACGGAAGTATTTATTTGAAATCTTAAAACACAACCAGAAAATTACTCACACACAGTATGTGTATGTTACGGAAGTTAAACATATATGTATAAAACGGAAATTCACATAACCTCCCTCAAACACTTAGACACACACACATATTCGTTCTCTTTCGTTTATACTTTTAAAGAAAAGAACACTCAAACAAATAAATGCATGATTACATTTACTAGTTCTATGGGGCGTATGATTTATATTTTATAGAGAAACATTTTTTAAAATAACTCATACTCCCTCCCCTCGTAAATCCTAAATATATTTTTTGCTGGTGGCCAACAATGAAAATTTTAATATCTTTTTTCTTTTTGGTCTCTTAATTTTATGCCTTTTTCTGTAAGTCTCTCTTATAAAATATTTATATATTTTTTATTATCTCGGGGAACAAAAATTTACATAAACATAATTATGTTTTCCGTTTTTTATTTCGAATTTTGTTTTCTTATTTTGAATTTAAAAGAAAAAGTGAAAATGCATTTAAGTTGTTAAATTAACTAGAAATTTATTAAAAAAGAAAGTGATTTATTTTCTTTTCTGCTTTAAAATTCAACAAAATTTTATTTTCGTTTTTTTTATTGTCTACCGTTCAAATTAAAATATTAACTAACCGTACATTTTAGAAATTATTTAATACGATTATTAAAGTTTAAAGGCAAAATTAAATTATTTTCTTTTTATTAAAAGTTTCTAGAAATAAACAAAATAAAAGCACTAAGAAAGACAAATAAAATGTAAACGATTTAGAAACAGGAGTATAAAATAAAAATATGCACAAAGAAAAAGAGCGTAAACGAGAAAAGGATTATATAGTGACAAATTTAAACTTAATAAAGTTGAACCACGACAAGCACACATACATTTAATACTACATGGCCCAAGCAAGTCATTTGTACTTTTTTATTTAATTTAATTGAAAAATGTAGTGTATTTAACATCGAAATTTCTTAAAATTTGTTGACTTTGTATACAATATATTAAGATGTTTTTTACCTTCAGTTCACGCATGTAAAGTTGTGCTATACCAATATTTAATTAGTCATAGAATTGAGTTAATGTTGTATGTCACCAGTTCGGTTCAGTATTAAGAGAACAATTTTCATTTCTTTTTCCCGATTATGATGGTATAAAAAGATAAAATTTTTTTATGTATTTTTTGTTGAAATCGATAAACTGTGTTTGCTCAATATTTTAAGTAGAACTTGTTATTCTAATCTTTATCTTGTGATAATTATTAAATTAGAATGTTTATATAAATTTTTGTGCTAAATTCTTAAAAAAAATATTTTATAACTGTAATAAATATAAAAAGAATATTTCACAATTTAGCACGAGTAAGTTTTTTATTAACCCAAATATATGCGCACAATTTGAGAAAGGTGAGACTATAGTTCCCATACAGGAAAATTATTCTGGAAATCACTTTAACGTACATAAAACTCCACAAGAATATTATCGTGAAAAAAATTGTACGATTGAGATGTGTACTATTAGTTCTTAATTTTACGAGGATCGATCTCTAATTTTCCATAGGTATTATATAAGACCCTCTGCGAGGTGTCATATAATATTTCACCTAATTTTTTGTATTATATAAATATATTGGTCACTAATTAGTCTAGTGTCCAAGACTAACTTTATAATTCCCTAATCCCACTTTCTTACATGTTTCATAATTATGTCATTTTGACTGCTTCTGGGTATATACAAAATTACGCTATTTTTGGTGTTACTTATTTAGTACTTTTGTAAATTATATTTACTGGGATACATTATCAATATAAATTGTTTCTGCTATCTTAATGGATGAAAATGTTGCTGGACTGGAAAACTCACTTTTTTATTGTTTTGAAAGAAAATGCCAGGACTGTATTTATTAATAATCGAATTACGGGAATTACACCGACCAAACAATGACCTCTTATGTTATGGCCAAATGTATAGCTACTATGTCACCTATTAGGTTTAGTATTTTAGATGAGGCAACAAAACCCCTTATTAAATTTGGAAAAACTGAACAAATGTTGTTTAGGTTCTTTGTGTAAGAATTTGATGACAAGGTCTACATAGATGGCTCCAAAACTGGCAATATTGGTATTCGCGCCAGTGGAGAACATGATACCCTTCAAAGTATCACATATAGGAAGTATACTTCCGGAAGATGTCTTGACTATTGGTAAATTGATCAGATTGTTTTTGTAAAATGAAATATTTTGTAGATAGATCCATAACAACTTTGATTATTCTACATTTATTCAATTCCATGGATTTCTATGTGTCAGTGACAGGTATACCATCTATATAGGATTATTTTCTTGAGGTTTACAGACGTAAGGGAATGGGTTGTGTGGGTATCTTGATCATTAAACTAAGACTCATGACTAAGGTCATGACGCACATTTTCTATCTGCTCTGGATTGATTTGTGTTTCTGTTGGAATCTATATAAGTGGAAATGTTCGGTTAAGCACTTAAGTGTTATATAGACGTTCCCTGAATGTGCAGGCAGCTTTACACTAATACCTTAGCACTTCGAAGTGAATAGCATATAAAAGACCAGATAATTGGACAACTTTTTTTTCCTGTTCTCTCCCTGAATATGAACCTGCATGAACTGAATCCTCATAATATTGACATCAAAAAGGATATAACGTTTGATAGGGATATAAATTAGTATTTCTAGTTTTAACAAAAATCACCACATGTGTTATACAAAAGATGTTTAAAGACTTAAGCGAGCTGTACTTGGTTGCCTGAGAATACATCAGATTTTTACATTAGAACGGCGGTGAGAAAGTTATATATTTTGGCTCAAGATCACCTATTTATTATGAATTTAAATATTTGTGTGAATTTTGATAGTCTAATATCCTTATTCTAACAAATGAAAATTAGTATCTTTATTATGTAGACGTTATGAGTTTTTTGTATTAGCTGCTTGCAGCGAAATCAGAAAGTAAATTTCCAGGTTAAAGATAAGCTTCTCAAATATTATTCTCTAATATGAATATGAAATGTAAGTGCTATTGAAATTTCCTCGATAAAAATATTTTATTCAGATATGTTAAATTTTTTACACTTTCTGAAGTAGTTAAACCCAATTATGTGACACTTTAACTACACAAACTAGCAAGCACAAAGCTAAAAGCAAAAAAAATATTTCCCACTGTGTAATTGGACGTATGATTAATATCTATTATTTATAACACGAATAGTCTACGATCCTTAATAAAAATTCTCATGAATTATACGTAAGTTCCTCTTTCTATTAAGATAAATGTTTGCTATAAATATTAAATTCTGCAAAAATATATAAATTTATGAGATTCTAGTAACCAGATTAAATAGATATACATTTCAGTATTTATCACATACACATATATAACCATAAATTATAATAAAGTTAAACTTCTCGGATTTGACATCGTCTTAATATTAAAATAAAAAATTTTTGTATTGCAATTAATTTAAAATTGAAATATGAAACACAATTCTATTGTTATGTTATAGAAAAATATTCATAAATATTTTACAACTCATAGTCCGAAATTTATTTCCACGGATTGTCTACAAATATACTTAGAAACCGAATAGTTGTATTATACTTTCTAAACGTTTTAAATACGAATGAAGGTAATTAGAGAATTATTCCTTATCAATGAAGGTATCACATGACATGATGCTCTATAAAATATTCAACTTACTGTTTCCTACCTTTTCCTGTAGCGTATTAGAGCTACAGAAAAGGGACAAATACTTTTATCTAAAACATCTTGAACAACAAAACTCTTTTAAAAATTTATTTACTTAAAAATAACTCCCTGACCTATTGTGCAACGTGCAAATTTTATTAAAATTATTATGTAGAGGTATACTTATGTAGAAAAAAATTAAATATTAACAAATACATATATACATATAACTAATATATACATTTTATTAATATTGTTTTATATTATTTAATTTTTGTTTCTTATGTTGTTATTTTTGTTATTGTTTTGTTTATTCCACATACTAAATGACCCACTATGAATAGAAGTAATCATTTAAGCAAGACACACCCTTGAACTAAAACAACAACAAGAAACTAGACATATTAAAAGACATTTTGCAACTGAACATTTTTTATATGTATGTATAGGTATATAAATGATATTTGAGATGTAAAAATGGGGTCAGGCACAAAGTCTTTAAGTTTTTGTTTCTTATATTGTTATTGACTAAATAAGTATTTAATATTTTTACTCCAATTTTCTGTTCATTGTTAATAATAATGCTGACAACGAAGTACAAAATATCTAGAATCTAGATGTTAAGAATATATATTTATTTATGCACATTAACGCAGAAATATACATACAGACATAGATATGTGCGTTGAAAATGTTATAAACTCTTTTATTGTTTCAATATGAAAATAATTATAATATAAATGTTTAATAATTGTATATTTATTTTAGTGCGAATTAATAAATTGTATCTATCTTCGTTTTGTACGTATTTATATCTTATGTAGTTAGTAGAAGAGATTTTATTTAATACAGTTATAAATTATTAATTTATAATAGATTTTGCTTTTTCAAAATTGGCTGCCTTCAATATTTATTTTTTTAAGTACGTGATAAAGTTATATTTCTCGATCAATTTCAGCCTTTTTATAGCGTCTTATGGTCTTTGATAAAAATATACATTTTTTAGATAAAGAGATATAAATATATAATTTACATATTTAGAAATTAAATAAAGTTTCTGATACCCACTCATTTATAGTTTTATACAGTGTAAGGATTATTTGACGATGGTTATTTTGATATGGAACCATTACTTTTACATTTTTTTTAGTTTTTTAATTCTTTTAAATGTCATTACACGGATATTACTGTTACGATTTTTATGAGAATCGACCTATAATTTTCCAATACTCCCATATAAAGTCTAAAGCGATTTGGTTAATACATAAATCTCATATAAGTATTATTTTACATAAGTTAGTTTTAATTTTAACGAGGATCGGGTTATAATTTTTCTATAATTATTCCTATATATCTTCCCTTTAAAGTTTAGGGTCTTGATTGATTATAACTTTCTTTTTCGTTAATTTCAGTTTTGGTTTCGAAAAAATATTTGGCATACGTATGCAAATTTACAATACACTGATATGTGAATGAAATATAAAAATAACTGTATATTTTATATACACAAATTTATTTTGCCATACTTTCACACTCTACTTAAACCCTCAGTATGTATGAGTATGTATGAGTATGTATTTCCTTTAGACACTAAATTTATGTATTTTTATTTTAGTTATATATCTGTGTGTGTATGTGTTACTTTACGTAGATTTTTTCGTTTTGTTTTATTTCATTTACTTTTAGATTAAACAATTTATTCTTTTCTTTTTGTGTATGTTTGTTTATACGAATATTTTATTAATAATGATTAAGTATTGTATCAATAAATAAATAAATATTACTTTGGTAGTCATGGAAATGTTTATGTTTGTATGTGTGTTCATAAATAACTACAATTAATAACAAACAACATTTAGTAAATTATCTATTTATTATACTCGAAAAAGTAATAATAAATTTATTAAAAGAAGATTATAACAATTTATAAGAGAAAACAAAAGAGGAAAATTGAATGCTAAATAAAAGAGTAAAACTTATGAGAAGTAAATTATGTGATTTGCATATTTAAGAATAAAGAAATAAAGTATACGTCCTCCAATACTAGTTGCAACGAAATTAATTAACACTCATACGCCACATGGTACTTGTTATACACATGTTTGAATGAAATAAATAACTTTTATGAATATTATTTATAGATATTTAATTTATATTAATTATATGTTAAATAATTAATAATGACATCTATTAATATACAATTGATGCTTATGAATGGGTAACTAATCTGGTGAGATGTGTGTGTTACTTATAGTTGTTATAATAATTTTATTATTGAATTTTTATAGGACAAATGAGAACTCAAAAATCTTAAAAAAATTTAACAATGTCTGCACAAGAATACATCAAATAATACCTCAATAATATTATGCCGAATCAGAAAAACAACCTGAAATGATTTAACGATGTCCGTCCGTCTGGCGGTGTATCTGTTCATATAACATTTTGAACGGTAATTGTATGATCGGCCCCATTACCGATTAAACTAATATTCTTTCCATCAAAAATCTATACAAGGAGAAAATATATGAAATTTTACTAGGATTATTCTCTATAGTCCTTATTCAGATGAATATTTAACAAGTAAGACTGTTATAGTCGATCAAGCCCGATTTTGTAAAACCGTACACTACAATGTTTGTTACTAATGGCAGTTAAAAAAAGTAAAGAACGATCCTCTTATAATATAATTTATGTTTTCATTATTCTTTCTTTATTATTTTTAGTTTTAAAATTAACTTTTATGGGATTAAATGGAAAATTAGAAATTATGGGCCGGCCTTCGTATAATTTTGCACATTACAATATCATCGTATATGTGAGATAAAAAGTGATATTTGGAATGAAGCTTTTATGAGAAGCAATAAATCGATCCTAGCGTTTTGCACATCGTTTTAGAATATAATAAGACTTATTTCTGTCAAACTTTGTTAAAATCGCTTTATATTTTTATGAGCTTTAACATCAATCTGGGAGGACAATTTTGTACATTATGAATGTACATTATGGGATTTAGAAGAACTTTTATATTTTCTTAAGAGGAGTTTATGGTATTATATAAAATTTACAATGGTGCTTTTTGATTTTTTTTAATAACGCTGTTACCATATTTGACGATTTATCAATTTATCGTCATTTAACGACGATTTTATGAGCCCAAATTTGATAATTTTTCACAACTTACACATCGGCATTTGAGGGTCAAAGAGTTTTAACACATTTAAATAATATATTTGGGAAAATAACATCAATTCGATGTCAATGTTAATTAATTTTAAAGAGTTATGGAACACAAGATCTCTTGAAGTCAAAAAAATGAAAATAAAATTTATATGAAATTTATATGACAATTCTTCAAAAACATTTTTGTCTTAGCGAAATAGGAACGATTTTTCTGAAAATTTTTCAGATTATGTTTGAAGCTCTTAAAAAGCTCTTAAAATATTTCTCTCAATTGTCAAAATTTAAGTTTTTGAAAATAACTATATTCATAAGTTGTTAACAAATTTTTGACGATTTTGAAAAGTATATTTGACAATTCGACAATTTTGTCCAAATTTATCTGGCAACTATGTTAATGCTTCTAAAATCATGAAGGAAATCATGTATAGCTCCATATGAAAAGTAATATTTGAAGGGTATCATGCGGTGTCTGTAACCATAAGTTGTTATTTTTTTCCTAATAATCAACAAAAATATTTATTTATTTACATTAGTACACTTTTACAAAGTAGCGGATAAAATTCTGGAATGATTTTTAAAAATGACAAAAAATAATTCGCATTTTAACGAGAATTCATTAAATTGTCATTGATTAACTAAATTTCCTAAAATATTATCTAAATCTAATAAAGTGAGCTAATTCAATGGAATAAAACAAATAATAGTTAATTAGTTTAAATTTTTAGTTTGTTTTAAGAATTCTAAAACAACAAATTAACAATCAATAATTATTAATAATAATTGAATTAAATAAAATCTATGGAAAAATATGATGATTTTTTTAACTGTAACTTATAAATAATTAAAGAGAATAATTAAAATAACGTTAATACAAAACTTTTAAAATAATTATTTATAAAATGAAATAAAATTAAATGAAAAAATAATTATTATCGATTTATTTTTTTTATTTGTTTTTCTTAAAATAACGAAAATAAATGAGAATATTTGTTTCGTTTCGTGGAGGCGACATAATTTAAAAATAAATTTTATTGTTTTTTTATTTTTGTTTTCGTTATTAAGATGTGAGAGCAAAAAGGTCTTAACACACGTTTTTTTTTTAAATCGTAATTCAAGAATTTTTTGATTTTTTATCAAGTTATCTTTGTCAGGAGAGGTTCTGCATGTAATATATTCAACATGGAGTCATATTAGAAGAAGTATTTTCGCATATTTTCTCAGACAGGCCGGAGATAGATGGTTGAACTTGGCATATGCTGGGTCACCTAGGAAATGTGACCTGGTTTCAACCAGGGAGGCTTCAAAAAACTCTTGGGTCATAGTTGAAGAAATGCATCTAGATTACTTTAAGGTATCCAAGCATCCAAATAGACTTTGATTACTCTTTAAGGAACATTGTCACTGCTCCTCCTTTTTAAATGCATTGCATTGTGCAAATACATACTTGTATCTCTATGTGAAGTATCACAGATCAAAGTAAATTACCTACATAGATACCGGAATGGATCTTTTGCTTCTGTCTAGTAATAGACTTACATTAAGCACTATTGTCTTTCATGAGCTTTGTGGACTACTATAGTAACCTACTTTTGGAAACATGTCATTTATTAGTGTAAATATCAAATTGAATTTTTAATCTGATTAAAATGAATGACCAGGGAAGGACCGTACTAAAATTATTAAATATTTTAAACAAAACCTATTAAAAGTCCCATAATTAAATTTTATTGCTCTAGCAAGTGCTATGCAGTTGCGGTAAAAAATCAATCATTTGTTACGAAATGCTTAATATAACCCGAAATTTGCATTAAGGAATGTTTACAAAACATGATGTTTGAATTTATAAGACTTCATTATCTGTCCACTTATATTTGACCTGACTTGGCATCCTGTTTACGAAGAGAGGTAACTCCTTCGAAATACCCGTAACTAATGCAGTGTAGAGATATTGGATTCCTATTAAAAGAGAATTGAAGAGCGTAAAAAGGTGTCCATAAATGTGGAAGATTTTAAATGGAGATGAACTACCTGTTTGTTCCGAGTGACAGAAAGCACTAATGGAAGGGAATCAGAGAGAGATTTCAAGATTTCATCACTAACAATTAAAACTATAAAAATAAATATTTTGTAAGTTGTTTTGTAAGTTGTAATAATAATAATGATAATAATAATAATAATAATAATAATAATAATAATAATAATAATAATAATAATAATAATATTAATATTAATAATATTAAAAATAAAACAAGTAAGAATGTTATAGTCGCTCAAGTCCGACCACGTCTACGTAATAGTTGGCTATAAATGGTAATTACAAAACGGTAATGAAGGACCCTCGTACAATTTTATTTCTTGATTTATTCTTAAGTATGCAATACATTAATGTGACATTAACATTGATGTAAAATTTATGCGTATTAAAATTAAAATTAAATTATGGACCGACTCTCGTATAATATTGCAACTTGATTTTTGCTCATATTTATTTAACGTATTATTATTGCTATTGCAGCATATATGACAGATTTATGCAAAGTGATATGTAGAAGGAGGCTTGTATGGTATCTTTGAGAAGCAATAGACCGACCTTCGCATAAGTTTAGAATATTTTAAGATTTATTTCTGCCAAATTTCGTTGAAATCGCTTTATATTCCGGACATTTATTTGCTAAAAACCTCATCCCGGGAGAACATTTGAAAGTGATTCTGAGTCGAACGGTGTACTTAAAGGTAGGTGTAAAGCCATTTTTACTACATGTTATAAACATCAGTACAAACGCATAAAACCGCAACCACTTAAGGTGTCATTAAATATAATAAAATTGTAAGTTTAGTGTTTTCGTTTTTTTAAACATGTGTATGTTAAGAATTTTTTGATCTCATTCCTTAATTGGAGGTAAAAATAATGAGAGATATTTTTATAAATGGAATAAAATTAAATAAAATACCTGGGTTTTGGAAAACTATCACGTTTTGAACGTCTTCTTTTCAGCCATATACGTTTACTCACTTTCACGCGCATTGTTAGGGAAATATTGTTGCTTATGTGGCTAATGTTGGTAACCCTTTTATAAAACAGTTGTTTTTTAAATACAAAAAAAAACAATAATTACACTCTCTCTCTCTCTCTCTCACACACACAAACACTTATTGATTCTCACTCTTTAAAGAAAAGACTTAATACTCTTTTGTTGTTTTTTCTCAGGAGATGAGAGAAATAATAACTGTATATACCGTTAGTTTTAATACTTAATGATTATAATAAATTGAATGTTTTTTGTTTTATTAGTTTATTTGTTGTTGGTTTCCTTAGAAAATCACAGACAAAGTTAAATAATAATAAAAATTGTACCATTTAAATGGAATGCAGGAGATTTTAAGAGAAGGAAACAAAAGAGAAAAAGATACTGTTAAATTAGAGCCCTTGTTATACAATTAAAATATTTTTTGTTATTGTAGTTGTTTTAAAAGGGATATGCTTCGTTGCTGTTGTTTTATTATTTGTTTTTTTATTTTTGTGTTAATTAAAAATTTCTTTTGTTGTATTTATATTTTATTAATTTTTTGCATAATTAATTATAAAATGAATTTCATTTTAACGATAAAATGTTGTTGCTGTTTTAATCATTTTTTTTGTTTATTTATTATTATTTTCCGCAATAAAACAAAGGCAGGTACATTTAGTTGTTATTTAGCACTGTTTATTTATTTATTATTTTTTTACTTTATTTAATGAGAAATTTTGATGGAATTTATTTTCTTAATTTCTTCATTTAAGAAAACATTTTTTTGGAAATTATCAAAAATTAGAATAGAAACATAGAAAAAAAACAAATTACGTCAAAATGTTTTCATTCTTATTATTTGTTGTATTTTTAAGCCTTTCTTTTGTACATTTTTGTAGTGTTTTTGTTGGCGACTTCTTTTCCGTTTCTTTTTTCGTTTTATGTTAATTTTATTATTTTATTTCTAATTTGAAATATTTTCTCGCCACCTCCTCCTGCTTCTAATTTTGTTTTTAAAGGAAGATTTTTTCTTTAAAACATTTCACTGGAAATTCTTTCTTTAACACTTTTTTCACAAATTTTCTTTTCTCTTGTTTTTTGTTGAGATTTTCTGTTTTATTTAAAATTCATATTAGAATGTCACTCATACGCTTCGTTGGCCATTAAATATTTTGCCGTTTTATTTTATTATTTATTTTTTGGAATTTCTTAAAAAACATGAATAAATTCGTTTGTTTATTATTTTGATATTTTTTCATTCCTTCTTTTTATTTTTTTTATTTTCTATTTATTTCAACTTTTTTCTTTTATTTATTTTTTCTTTTTCTTTATAAAACCTAAAAAATAAATTAATTATAAAAATATATTATAAAAAATAAATAAATATATCTTTTTAATTTGTTACTTTTATTTCACTTAGTTTATGGTCTTATTGTGACCAGTGTTTAATTGTAAATGCCATTCAATTGCTGTTGACATATTTTTCATTGCTGGTCATTCGTTTACTCGTTGCTGGGTTGATTTGTTTGTCTCTATTTCATTACGTTTTATGTTAAAAAGAGGTGAATAACTAAAATTATTTCTAGTTTATTTTCTTCTATTAATTTCTATTTTATTTATTTATATTTTTTTATTATATTCCTTTACATTTACCAACAAATCAAGTTGTTTATTAGTGTTTTTTTTTCTCGTTTTTATTTTATTTAATTTAATTCATTTATGTATATGTGTGTATGAGTTTATATTTGTACTCAAATGTTCTGCTTAATTTCGTTATTTCTAATATTTTCCCTCTTTTTACCCTCCAGTACACAGGTGATATATTGAAATCATTTGCGTAATTACTAATTTCCTTGAACAAAACAACAGTTTTCGTTTTTCCTCTTTTATTTCATTTATCTGTTTGTGAGATTTAATTTTAAAACAAGAAAAAATTCTTATATATTTTTGCACCAAATCAACAACTTACTTGATTCAACTTTTGTGGGAACGATTTTCACGACCACTATAATGATCCATTTAAACAAAATTTGGCTTGAATGTTTGTTATATTTCCTGCAATAGATATTTACTATTCCTACTAAGTTATAAGACAATATCTGAGATAACCTCAAGTAATAAGTATTAAACAGAATTTAAGTATAACATCTTTAACCGTTTGGTTTGCCAAAATATACTAAGAACTGTCTATTATTTCTGATAGGTCTCACACAACCACCCTATTAAATATCCAACGCATAAATCCAACGTATAATTGGGTATTGTAATAATTTTTGGTCAGTTTAGATAAACATGCGTCGAAACCACTGTTTAAAATTATACGAGGGCCGTTTCTCTAACTTCCATATAACCATTCAGAATATCGACTGAATTTCGAAAATTAATATTTAAGACATCACACTTATGCAGATATTAGAGCACACCCTCTCTAAAAATGGCCTCAAGTAGTGGGATGTATTTTTTGATATGTCAATCTTATAAAATATTACTCTGAGTTAGTATTGTTTTAATGGAATAAGTCCAAATTTAAGACTTTTAAAGAACTAAAACCTTGGTCCTTATATGGTTCCAACATGACAATTTTTTACCCTAAATTTAAAAATATGAATTTAAATCTTAAGACATTTTAAGTAGAAAATACCACTTCAAATGTGAGTTTTAGCACGGCAATGACCCAAAGCATACAGCAAAATTGGTAAAAAACTATACAAAGAACATGAAGCAAAATCAACGTTGAACATAGTTATTTTGAGATTGAATAATTCTTTTTCATTTAGTTTAAAATGATCGTTTTACATTTGTGGTGTAAAAATATTGTACATATTAGAATTCTTCGATTTTAATATATAAAATTATAAAACGATAAATTTTTAAAAATTACTTTTGGTCCAAATTCAAGTACTAGGATTTCGAGAATATTCTAAGCAAACTGTATTTACTGTGAGACAATGTGAAATTCACATTTTTGTCTGTGAAGCAAAATCGTAACTGAATGAAATTAAATTATTTCTATTTTAATAAATTTTAATTAATTTTAAAGTTTTACTTTAAGGAAATTAATATTTTTCATTGGTCTATTTTAGAGATTATAAGAATTATTATTTTACAAAAGTAAAGTACTTCACCCTACCAGAGTATTCAAATTAAATATTTAATTAATTATAATTTCTATACTCAAATCACTCATAACAATTTATTATTTTCCTCAATATGTCAATATTTTAAATAACAAGTCTCTTTTTAAATGTTTAAAATGTTGACAAATTTGTCACAGTGATTTCACAAAAGACACATTTTTCATTGTTTTCGATTACACAGGTATTTACAGGTGTAAGTACTTACATATACATATAAATAAAATACTATGTAAACATGTAAGTAATTCCTGTATAAAAAATTATAATTTTTTCTCAAAAATATAAACATTTTATTATTTAGAACAAAAATAAGAAGTAGTAAGCATTTTATATACGGCAATGTCATATCTTCAGTACCGTCCACCACAATAAATACTTTATGTTTCGTACATACACACTCATACATACATTCGCAATAGTATACACCATAAAAACGTTTTTCTTACATGCAGCATTGGAACACTTAGTGAGTCATAAAATTAGTTATATTTTTGGTATAACTTTTTTCTACTGAACCGATTTCGATAATTTCTTGGAATAAAAAAGTCTTATTTTAATTTGTTGATTTCTAGTTGACAGTTTTATGAAACTTCTTTGCTGGAACTTAGAGGTTGCCTCAGCTATCGGTTAATATCTTTTGATAAGCTAAATAGATTTTCCTGATTTTAAATAGGAATCTTCGCAGGACTATAACAAACACTCAGGCCAAATTTTATTGATCTCTGTCTACTCAAGATGAGAACATGGTAGACAGACGGACATCGCAAAATAGACTCAGATTTTGTTTTTTTATGCAAGTATATATATACACTAGGAGGTCTGAGATGATTCCCTTTTAGCGTTACACACAGAATGACAAAGTTAATATACCCTCTTAACCACTTGTGGTGGGTATAAAATAGTAAAAAGCACAAGACACATAAGTATTTCGAAGTATTTAAAGTATACAGATTTTCCACTTCAAAATAAAGAGCTCAAATTAACTTCTCAAATAAAATGAAAAAACACAAAGAAACAAACGAACAAATTACATTGGGAATTCCCAAAAGTAAAATTTGACATAAAATCTGTGTATTTTTACAGATATTTATTTATTTATTTATTTATTTATTTATTTATTTATTTATTTATTTATTTTTAATATCAATTTCTTTCCCTTAAGTTGAAGGTTTTTAATTTATCGAACTGGAGGGACTATAAATTTTGTTTATCTTCTGTTAATTTCTACTATCAAAAGTGGCGAGGAGGGTGTATTTACTTTGTCATACCATATGTAAAACAAAAAGGAATCATATCATACAACATAGGGTACATATATTCCAGTATTAAATCAAAATCAGAGTCGTTTTAGCTCTGTCCGTCCATTTGTTTTTGGTACGATCACATACGCAATAATTGATAGAGCGCAATGAAATTTGGCCTAAGTATTTGTTATGTTGAAGAAAAGAAAGAAAGAAAAGTTTCCTATTTAAAACCAGTAAAATCGGTTTTGATTATTATATAAATATAGATATATAGACCGATACCTGAGATAACAACTATATTAAAATAACTGCTATAATATCAAAAAATATGTAACTTATTACTAATCTTAAAATTATCAAAGTCGGTTCAGTAGAAAAAAAAATGGTTTTGTCCAAAATATAAATAATTTTATGAGCCATTAAGGATCCTTTGTTATCTATAAGAAATATTGTATGCATTTGTGAGTGCATATGTGCGTATAATGTACATAAACGTAATATAATTTATTAATTTCTGTGGCATTTGTGGTGGAGGGTATTGAAAATTCGGCACAGCTGCATATAACATTCTTACTAGTTTTTTTTACATTTGTGACAGTCTCAACTTGTCTAGTTTCTTTTTTTTTTCTTAAAAAATTATATAAAAATCAATTCAATTAAATAAATAATGAAATAATAATTCTAAATAAGAAATTTAATTCTTTATTCATATAAAAATTACAACAATAACAAATAACAAAAAGTAATAAAATAACTACACAAAAATATTGTCATTGTTAAGTTTTTTTCTTTTAATAAAAGAATTTATTATTTTTATTTAATATTTTTTCTCTTTAAATACAAATTTTTATGGCTTTTCTATTGTCTGCTATTTGAAGAAAATAAGTGAAAGTTTTCTCCATTACTGAAATTCAAATTTTCAAAAATAAATTCAATAAAAAATGTATTCTGTATTCTGCGTTGGAAATATTGAACAAAAATGTCATGGTAGTAAGGATGAAGGCAAATTCAAAGTTAAAGTTATTAAAAGGGGGATTTTTATATTTAAAAAAGTTACAGTTCAATAGCCATACTTTATAAGGTCTTGGTGTAACATACACGATAAGATATTAAATCCCCATCCTCTGATAACGTGTTAAATCAGTAACCTTTTACAACCTAAAGCAAAATAGATAATAAATTTATACTTTCAAATTCTTTCTTTAGAATTATTCTTTCAAATTCTTTCAAAAGTACCACGAAATACCGTACATTCTACGGTACTAATTGAATGTACTTTGTTTTCAAAACTAACTTAATAAAGCGAAAATTATTTTATAGAAATCAAAGTTGATACTTTTTGGGATCTTGCAATAATTTACGTCAATTCCAAACTTATTAATTCAAATAAAATTTATATATTTTGTGATTATCCTCGTGTGTTTAGACCTTATTTTTCTCAGTGTAATTTTCAAGTACAAACCAATTTCTGCGACCTCAAACTTCTTACTTGTAATTATTAGTTTCTATAATAAAGTCTATAAAAATTTTGGGAGAATTTCTAACAGAAAAAATAAAACTAAAACTTCTAACAAAAAAACCAGGACAAAACAAAAATTGTTGTGTTAACACCCGCATTAGTTTGTTATTATTTAGGGGTTTTCTGCTTTCAAAACATTTTTTTTTTCTGTGGTGAAGTTAATTTTTCAGCCCATTCTCAAAGTTTTATATGATTTTTGGTGTTATTTCGTTGGTTCTTGTTTTTATTATTATTATAGTTAATATTGTTGTTGTAGTTGTTGGATTAACACAACAAATTGCCTGTAGAACCATTATGAAATGAATTCTTAAGTGGTTAGAGAATTAAGAAATATTCATACACATATAACATTTTTCATGTTCCCTCCATAATCGCTTCCTTCCCTCTCGCAATAGGGAAAATCATTCACCATAGAGTGATAGAAAATAACAGTGACGAAATATATAAAAATTATACTCAAACACACATACATTCGTAATTTGTTTGATTTTGATGTCATCATCATAAAATTAATGTACGACTACATGTTTTATCAATTTAACCACATTTCGGTTTTCTTTTACATCCAAATAGTGCGTGTTTTCTTTTATTTAACTTTATTTTCTATTACTTTAATTCTATGAATATTGTATGTGTGTGTTTGAAAGTAAAAAAAAGTATTGACAACTAAAAATACTGTCACTCAGATGACATTAAATTCTTTCAATATTATTTCGTCTAGTCGATAGTTATCTGGGTTTTTTGTAAGTAATTTAATGTCATATTGGATTCAAATCTATCGGGAAAATCATAAACAAAGGGCCTTTAGAAAGGGCATATTTGGATGGACATCGTTAAATCAACTTCTCACATGATGGTGTGCGATTGAGATTGAAATCCAACAAAATCGGTTTGATAGAAGAGATATTATTGCCGATATCTTAAACAATCTTTACATTAAAATTGTTAAACAAAACTGTCTAAGATGATGATTCAAAGAGTGGAGAAAGGGAAAGGAACACCTACACATACTTTGCCACATCTGCAAAAGATCTGCCAAGTTTAAGTTCCTAATAGTCATTCATTGACTTTTGGTTACCAAACATTTGACCATCTATGTTAGAGTAATATTTGCTCATCTTTTCCAGATTCTTCCAAGCTCTGCAATCAGAATCGATAAAGACAGTGCCACAAGAAGTCTTTGATCATCGCCTCTTATTCCACATTCTTGGGACTTCCACAGATATTCCTATGAGGCTTACTTTTGCCTTCTGATTGGCGTACTAAAATTTTGATCAGATTTTTCTCTTTGAAGTAAAGCAAGATTATTTAGGGAGCCTTCCTACGCTTTTCATTAACAGATTAGAGTATAAGCACTGGTTGTCCGCAATTGAAGATAAAATACAGATTTGAGTTCACTTTAATTATGTTCCAGTCTTTCTTTGAATTGCCCCTTACTCAGATTATAGATTTTATCTAGTGAATGGTCAATAAAATCCATAATCGATTCGGTTTTTTATCAATTATTTAGATTCCGATTATTATTAAAGTTGGCTAAATATTATGCCAAATAATAATTTTTTATAAAGGTAATCAAATCCCAACTATATTCGAAATCGATTCTCCAATCTCTAGTCTTTTTAAAGGTTATAAGATGTTTTTTTTAAATTGAATGAGAAGCAAAAAATTTCACGCGGTTAAAAAATATGTAATTTCAGCACCACTATAATTCCACTTATTTAGAGCTCTAATATTATAAATCTGAAAATTATAAAACTACACATCTCTACTATCAAAAATTACAGATTTATGAAAAAAAGCCCACTGTGGTACCGCAAACAATGGTATGGGGTATGTATTTTTAAAGAGAATACTTTTGCTATGACAGTCACATTTGAAAAGTTTAAACACGTAAAAGAATTATGAAAAGGCCTGGATAGACCAATACTTCCATATATTACCCTCTAAATGGTTTCAAGTACTTTAGCTTAACTGTCGTTCACTTTTACATACTTACATACATTCGTATTTATTTTGGGGAAATTACAAGGGTAAAAAATCGATTATTCTTTGAATATTTAATATCCATTATTAGACAACTAAGTATCTATTACTTTTACTCATAATTACCACACACACACACACAGTACTAACAACTGATAGTAAGTGGTGTGTGTAGATTCGTTGAATACCAATACAATAATTCTTATTTACAGTTCTCATAAGGAAATGTGAAAAGTTTTCTTTTATAATTTTGTTTTTTCTTTTTTTATCGAATATAATTTAGTTAATGATATTATTTATCGATAAATTCTTATAAAAATATTTGCCAACATTTATGGGAAAATTTTAACCCTTTTAAACGTTTGTTTGTTTATTTGTTTGTCTAGCAGCATTAAGAGGGTTAAAAAACGTGTGTCATTTATAGTAATTTTGTTAGTAATTATAATTATTCAGTTTTCTTGTGTCTAATACACTGTAATTAAACTATAAAACATCTGACAGAGAAAAATCGCATTATTGAAATTTAACAATTCCCTATTTCCCGAATTAGTTTATATTAAAAATCTTTTGAAATTTTCCAAATTTAATAAACTGTCAGAGATTGGAAATAAACTTTAAAATTGAAAAATAATTTTGTTTACCCCCTGCCTGCATTATTATTCAAACCTGACTTTTTAATAGAAATGGGCATTTTTGCCTAAAGCGTAAAATTTATAATTGAAATTATAAAATTGTTCATATACAAATTGAAACAGAAAAAGTTTCTTTTCAAGTATTCACATCATATCGACATCATTAGAAGTGAAAAGAAGAAAATAATGATGAATTCTTCATTTTTGAGAAGAATTCAATCTTTTCTTCTTTCCGTTTAACATTAAAAATAAATCTTAATGAGTTTTTGTGTTTATAACAAATATTCTATATTTTTAACATGAAACAAGTATGAATGCATTATTCGTCTGTGCCGAATCTTCAATACCTTTCACCACAAATTAGTGTGAAGTAAATACGTTAAGTTTCGTACATACACTCATAAACGTATATAATTTATAAGCGTTTTCTTTTAAATGTAACACAAAAACATAAAATTAGTCATATTTTTGGCTATAATTTTTTTCTACTGAACCAATTATGATAAATTTTGGACTGGTAATGAAATCCACAAAATCTTATATTATGGGAAAATTTTAATCTGTAGATTTATTATTGACAATTTTATGAAATCACTTCACTATTGTGAACCAGAGCGTGCTAACGACAAACAGACGGACAGACAGACAGACATACAGACAGACATAGCTATATCTATATAGATTTTGTTTAAATGAAAGAATATATATACATTATGGGATCTGATATGATTCCTTCTCAGGGTTACAAACGGAATGGCAACGTTAGTATACCCTTTTCACCACTTGTGGTGGTGGGGATAAAAAAGAAAGAGTTAATATATTTGTTTTATGTTCTTTCTACTGGAAATGTAGTTAAATTCTATAGAACTTTACTATATATAAATTTTGTTTTGTTAAAACAAAATTTTTTACTTAAAGTGTAACAAAATGAAGCGACATGTAAACAAGAACAACATGAACATCACCATCATCATCACCAACATTATTATAAATTTATAATAAAGAACATTTTTATTTTTCTTACCATCAGCATCAACATCATGCCACAAATACCATTATTGTTTAGCCACAAATGAATACATACATATACATCCAGACATACACCAAAAGAAACAAATTGTTTATATGTATTCATATGTTTAGGTTTATACATGTTCTATATATAATACATATATATGTATGTACATATGTAAAAGTGTAGACATTTTTATAGAAAACAAGAAAAAATATTTTGCCAACTTTTATTTTTGGCATAAAACATATACCTTATTGGTATATATATATATATATATAACAGGGTTGGAAAATTTAGTACCCTAAAGTGCTTACTTTTCAAACATAGGGGTATATATAAAGTATGCTGATGACAAAGACTTTAAAAATTTAATAGTAGTGATGTTTACAGTTAAATACCTTTTAACCACTTGTAGAGATTCAAAAGTTGGCAAGGTTTGATTTCGGTTCCTGAAACTTTTATGAGTTAAACAATTATGATTTTATTAATTAAAATGGGTTAGAGCGAATTTAAATTAAGTTTTTCCAAAATATGCATTTAATGTGTGCAACTACTCGCACTGGATCGATATAAGTTTAGGAATGTTATTTGTCGTGACATAATTTCGATTGTTCCAAGGAAATAATTGATGTATAAAATTATTGGTAGGACACTGATATCAGTCTCCTCTTAACAAATTTAAATATTGTTTGAAATACTTGTTTATATGAGTGTATTTTAAGTTTGCCATTCCGTTTGTTACGCCAAGAAGGAATCTGCCGATTAGCTTTGACTGTTTGTTTGCTCGTCTACCTGTCTGTTTTGGTACGCTCACATCCCTACAATTGACAGAGCTCAATGAAATTTCGAATATGTATATGTTATTGGCTTGAAAAGTTAGTAGAATAATATTTTTCCGATATCTGGACAATCTCCTAAAACCGGAAAATTTGAACAACGATTATGACCGGAAGTCTTATTAAATTTCCGTTTTTATAACTTCATATCACTGTTTTTGAATTAGGTAACTGCGAAAAAGGAAGAATCATATAGAATGAGAAAGCCAACTTTTTTCGAAATTTCTGAAAGAGGGCAAATACTGAATCTATGAGTGACGAGTTCAGCCAAGTCTTGCACAGGTTTGTGATTTATCATTTTCAAATCAAATTACCTGTTGCATTTCCATGGGATCGTTCGTAAGCGATAAACTCCCAAGCATTTGTTTTTGTTTGTTCTTTCAAGTATACAGATTCACCCAGAATCAGTTTTCTGCTGGCTGCCAATGTAAGCATTGTGAATACTCTACAGATCTCTAATACAGAGATAAGAAATTTGGTTCATGTTATTAAAATTCCCTAAAAAAGGGAAAACTCCCTCCACCTGTCATCACTGGTCTTAGCCGACTATTAAACTCTTACTTGTTTAACTTTGAACACTGCGTAAAATATCATTTGGCTATTTAACAAGACAAGGAAGGTGACTCTTTTACGGCAATGATTGTCTCGATTAACTAAATGAGAATTGAATCGCAGAAGGTTCTAAAATGCTTTCTGCGGGAGTACGGTTCTGAGTGCCCAAGAACTTCTTTTGGGAAGGTATAAAATCAAATTTCATAAATAATTCTAGACTTTTAAAAAATAGGAATAGTAAAAAAATAGGAAATAGTGAGGAAGTGTTAATAGAGAGTGTCTGAAGAGACACTTTCTATTAACAGAAAGATAATAATTTTCTGTAACATTAAAAACACCCGTTAAACCGTCTCCAAACGGTTGTTATTGCTCTTCATTATTTGGTAAATTCTGCGTATTTTGTTATATCCTTTGCAGATAAATCGAGAAATAAACTCAATAGATTGTTGGTGTACAAAATCTGCCAAAAATTTGGAAATCTTTGATTTGATTTCTGTAAATTAATGTAAAAAATATCACATTTTCTTGAAATTAGAACTTTATGTATGCGATAAGATTTATATAAACTTAATTGTGATATAAGTAATTTTAAGAATAATTGGTCCAAACTTTATTGTAACTTTATTCGTTTTGATTTCAAGAAAATTGTAATTAAATTTCACTTCACAGTCAACAATTTTTCGCAGTTTCGTGTATCAGAAAAAGTTAAGAAAGGAAATTATCTTAAGTACATTTGTAACAACTTGTTTAAACCAAACGCTTATTTTTTAAAAAGTTTGTTTTAAGAATAAGTATCTACAACAAACACACATACACACTCATCTGTTTTCCTTTAGATAGAAATACACATACATATATACATACATAAAAAAGTGAGACAGACATAAATTATTGTAACCTTGGCATAGAATAATATTAAGAGTTTATTGCTGTTTTATAACAATTTTTGTTATTGCAGAAGAGAAATTCTAAATTAAAATTATTTTCTTAAGTTTAAAAAAAAATATAAAGAAAACATGAAAATGAGAAAAGTTTGTTTTTCTGCACACAAAGATATATTTTATATACACATACATATATATTTGTATCTAAACATTATAGAGGACAACAAAGTCAACAAAATTCTCATCTAATTGGAAAACATTAAAAACATTTAAGAGAAATTTACCCTTCAAACATTTGGAATTTAGAACTGTTGATGGCGTCACTTCTTAGTCACTTTTGGAAGTTTGTGGGAAGATTTTTGCAGATTTTCAAAAACAAAATATATAACTTATTGCCACTTCATCTTCTCGGAGAAACGTTTTCCAGAAGATGTTTAAATGATATTACAAGAATTACAGAAACAAATTCATCACTATTACCACTTGGTCTTCTGGGAGTATATAAGGAAATGGCTTCCAGAAGTTGTTTAGCAGATTGCAGATGACTTAGAAAAATATAATGCATTAACATTGCTACTTCATCTTCTCCAAATTTAAATTTTTTTAAAAATGTACACATTTTACTTCGGGTATGAAAAATAAAGTTGTGACCTAACAGGCAATTCCAGAAGTCACTCCCTAAGGTGGATTCTAAGAGTTGTCTAGAAAACACTTCGAGGAGGCACAGTCTTTCCCGACGGAAGATGATTTTTAAGATACGTTGAAGATAACTTCGGTGATTAATATCTGGGAGACTCTTCTTAGCCACAACAAAAAATGTTTGCAGGGTATGTTGGTTACTTTTACTGTTGCTTCTGTAGTGGTAGTTGTTGTTGCTGTCGTTTTAATTGTTATTTTTAAATTTAACATTTCGCCTCCCTTTTTTTCTTCCCCTTTTAGAGTTTAAATTGTGGAAAATAAAATCTAAACTGTGGGGACTTTTGTATTAATAATTACAAATTATTTTTAGTAAAATACACATTTCATTATTTTACGTTAAGTGGGAGATTAAAAAAGGCCTACAGACCATAATGATTTTGATGTGGATGATGATGATGAAAATGATGGAAACCAGAAACAAGGACTTATAATAAAAATAACATAAAATTGTTTTCATTTTTATTTATTTTCCTTTTTCTCTATTTTTTTCTGCAGTGGTTTGATGGGTCAGTTTAATGTGGTTTGAATCTAAAGCTAAAGTATGGGCCAAAAATATATAAAAATCAAAGTTAAAGTTTCTATACATATATCAGGTAATAGGTATGGGGGGCTATTTGAAATTATGGACAAATATTCTTGAAATTAACGTATATTTGGGACTATTAAGAGCATAAACCCCATTTTGAGAGAATTATCGTATGTGGCCAAGTCAAATATAATTTAACGCAATTTTTAACAGGTCCCAATTTTTTTTGCTTTCTAATAAAATTTGTGTCATGCTTCCATGAACAGCTTCCCGGGCAAAAGAGAATAGAATTCGTGTTATCTGTTTTATTAGGGACGAACAAATCCTTATTAATTCAGTGCTGGAAGATGATTTGGAATAAAATTGATTCGTTAGAATCGTTTAACAATCACTTATGTAACCAAACCTTTTGAAATCCATTTTAAAATGTCTAATTGTAAGTTCCTATGGAAGTGACACATTTTTCAGAAATAACGATGCACCAAGCCAGCTCGTTGCCGATTTGCGGATGTAGGTATTGTATGAGGACTACAGATTACATGGAACAATCCCTAGTACGATTTCTTCTGATTGTATAAATTTGTATACATTTTAATATTATCACAATACTTATATTTTCTCGAGATTTATGCACTCTGAAGTGATTTTCGAAAGTAAATCCGCAAGAAAGTTGCTGTTCACAATTTTTAAATGGACAACCAATTCAGAAATAAGTATAACATTGATATTTCTATATGTTACAAATATCAGTACAAACACATATTTATACCTACATCACCTTTAGTGATGTAGGGTTTAAAAGAAACTATAATTCAAATGATAGTAAATTTGTATCTGGCTAAATGGGAAAATATTACCAGAAGATGATATACCAAAGATCTTTTCAAAAGTATCATCTGCAAATTTATTCAGCTTTTAATTTCAATTCAAAAGAATCAATTGTGCGAAATGATTTATGGTGATATCTTTAAAATTATTGATATATAGTTGGATCAGTTTATAATTTCTTAAGAAAATGTTATGTCAATTTTATGGAAATTAAGTTGATTATGGTGAAAAATATTAAAAACTTTATCAATTTACAGGATTTATACTTTTTAACTATTTTTGTGGGACATTTTCAATCTCTTCCATATTTTTTTACCCATACTTATTATATAACTCATTTGACACAAGAGATGTATATGTTTAGTATAACATTGGACTGCAATTATGTTAATAGATTAAAATTTAAAACACACTAGTTTCATTTAATCTTTGGATGTTTAAATTTAGTCGAAAGTAATTAGAATTCTTTTTATTTTTATAGCGTTTTAAAAATTCGTTTTATACTTAAGAAAATCTTTCATTTCATTATTTATTTTTTAAAACGTTTCTTTCTTTTTCGAGAGCATTAAAAAAGGTCCTTTGTGTATTAGATCAATTTCTTTGTTCTTTATGTTCTGTATTTATTTTTTTTCTCATCTCATTTTAGCAAACTCATTTCACCTGTAGAGCAGTGAAAAGCGAAAAAATATCAAATAAGAAAATTTTCAGTTTCATTCGAGTAAATACCGATTGACCTTAATTTCTTGCCTTTGTGTTTGTTGCTTCCTTCAGCTTCTCCCGACTTCTGTCATTTAGTTCGTAGACGACTATCGTTTCGTTGGTAGTTAGAAAGAGAGAGCTACTGCCAGAATACTTGGAGTAAATTGTAACATAAATTAAAAAGAGTCTGCTACTGATTGACATTATTCTCTTCTTCGTATATTTATATCCTACACCACCATAGGTGGTTGGATTATAATGAATTTGTGCGTAAGTTTGTAACGCACAGAAAAAATATTGCTACTACTACTTTTAAGTATACTGTTCGACACAGAATCACTTTCTGATTCGATTTAACGATGTCCGTACGTCTGCCTGTCTGACTTCAGATCGCAATTTTAGAGATACCTTAATGAAATTTGGCACGTGCCATTATTTTGACACAAGGACGGTGCCTATTCAAATGAAATGGATCCATTTTTACACCTAGCCCCCTCCGAAATATAAAGCAATTTTAACAAAATTGCGAATAATAAGTTTTATTGTAATATTCAACGATGTGGAAAATTATACGAGGATCGGTTCATTATTTCTCTTAGGTCCAATACAACCACCCTTCCAAATATCACAGGACTTTAATCTCACATATACATTCGTATTATATTATGAGTTAATCAAATTAAGATAAATATAATTAGAAGTCGATGTTCGAAATTTTACGTGGGTCGGTACACAATTTCTTCTAGCTCCCGCATAAACCCCCCAAAAATCCTTTTAAAGCGTATAAATTGCACATAACAAAACACTGGACTATTTAGCATAAATTAAAAAATCGTAGCTAATTTATATAATCAACAATGTGTTGTAGGGTATAAAATAGTCCGGTTTGGCCGTCTATAACTTCTCACTCTTTTTTTTTCTTTAATTTAAGTATATTTCTCTCTCTTTCTTTCGAAAAGGACAAACAGGACATATTCTGTTTTAAGTCTTGTCTTTAACTAATTACAAATTGTATACATTTTTATATTTTCTTAGGGAGAAATATCTCTAGGCTGTAGAACTTAATGGTTAAAATTTAAAATTTTTGTAATTATATTATATATATATTTTGGTTGTTAAAGAATAAAATAAAAACAACAACAATTTTGAAATATATAGACGAAACAAATAAAATACAAGAAGCATAATTACGGATATTGACAAGGACTTAAAAGAGATTTTTGTACGCTACACCACCCTTGGTGATTGCGGTTGTGCTCACGTTTGTAACATATGGAAAAATGCCGTTACATCCACCGTTAAGTATGTCGTGCAGTTGGCTGTCTATGTAAACGTTGTGAAAAATCTAAAAGCTGCATTTTTGTTTTTAATTATCTTGATGAAATTTAATACATATTATTATTTTGGCCCAAGGACAAAGTCTGTTGAAATTTGGAATGTTCGGATCAATATTTCAAGTACCTCCCATAAAAGTCCTAAATATAAGCGATTTTAGCGAAATTCGTCAGAAAAAAGTATTTTAATACTCTGAACAAAATGTGTCAAATTATGCGAAGGTCGGTCCATGGCTTCTCATAAGTCTCATACAAGCCTCTTCCAAATATCACTATGAAGGGTATATATCTCACCAATACGTTAGTATTGTATTAATAATTTGTTAAATGAAGACAAATATAAGCAAAAATCGATGGGAAAAATTATATTAGGGTCGATACATAATTTCACGTAGCTCCCATATAAGCCCCTCAGAAAAAATCATACTGTTCACTCAAGAACAAATCAGAAAATTAAATTATGCGAGAGTCGTAATTACTTTTCCGTAAAACATTAAAAAATGTGTAAATATTTATGAAACTACACAAATACATTTCAGAACATAAACTTAATTTTGTTGTTGGTGTTTTTGTGTTGGGTTTAAATATAATTTAATTATTTTACCAGTGAACTTATAAAGTTAATTTTGTATTGACATTTGGCCACAACGTGATTAAATTATGAAAAAATATTATTAAATTTATATAGAAAATTGCTCAGGAGCATAAATTTAATGATTAAGTTTTAAAGAAAGATTACACACAAATTAAAATTTTTAACATTTTCTTTTAGAGAAGTACAAAACTAATTAAGACGTTCGAGATTGAGAGGATTTCTGGAGAATCACATTTATTCTTAGATTGACAACATCGGCTTGAGAGTCATAAGTAGATCGTTGAACGATTATAAAGTGTTTACAAATGAAATATGGATATTTCCGTAGTTCCATCTTAAGGAAGAGTAACAAAGTCACTATCGGTCAACCGATGTAGAAATTTGTTCCGATCCAAGGTTTGCATACGTACCAAATAAAAGAAGATCAGTCTACGAATAACAGTAGCTCCCATACAGACAAACTTCCGAAAATTATTTTAATCAGATTACGTATGTTTAGGATTTGCAAATAACGTATTAAATTCTATGGGAATCAGTTCATTATATCCTGTAGACACCATCTCCCATCATGACATCACCTTATCATGAAAATGTTATTTAAAAAGTATTTTTTTATAAAAAACAGAATTTATAAAAACAACTTGTACGAAGGTCAGTCAGTCATGGTTTCGAATATTTTACAGCTTGACTGACTAATACACTCTTATTTGTTTTTATCCTCTTTCCTGTTTCTATAAAAGCTTATCTGTTTTATTTATGTCTAGTTTTTCGTTCTTGAAGTTGTTATCTTTTAGGGATTAAAAAAGTTTCAATACATATGTCCGTCAGAATCTGTCATTATCACGCCCAAAGGAAATATGAAAGTTTGTTCTCATTTGAAACCAACCATATCGGTAAAGCTGGGATCAATATAGATCAAAATCTCAAAATTTAAAGAATTATTTTAAGATATTACTGAAAAGTTTGTTGAAATTTTCAAATCGCCGCCTAAATCTAAAAAACCAGATCTAGAAGAAAAAGGTTGCAGACAAAAATGTGAAGGTAACAACGAAAATTTATAACTTTTAGAAGTCATCCAATTTTTGATCTTTAAAAATATATATCGGTTAAGTTAATTTCATTAGGAAATACAGTGCAAATAGAAGAAGCCTATTTGTATATGTGTTTGTTAGCAAATCATAAACAGGCCATTGTTATAATATAATTCTTTAGTGGAACCAAGGATGCAGGTACCTCAAAAACTAAGTATCTATAAAATTATTGCAGGGAGAGTTTTAAAATCTCAAACACTTTCTAAAGCAAACTGATTTACTAAAAATATATAGCCGATTGAACAAGCGAGACCTAATGCTTTTAAAAAATCTGATTATCTGAAAGAAACATGGAACCATGGGAGATGTACTCAACATAAAAGTTCAATTTAATTGTCAAATATCTAATAGAAATATTTTACTGAGAACGAACTGATAGAATGGAGCATTTGCATTTGTACAAAGAAGATTGGTCTTTAACCTGATCAGATCATTTTAGAGTAAATGTGAGCATTTCAATTATATAACTGAGCTTATATAGAAACGGATCCATTTGTTTAAAAATATTTCATATGATATGAAATGATTTGTAATGTAGATAATATGGGCGTAGAGGGACAAATTTAAATTTGTATTAATTCAGCACTTGCGCTATTGAAAATAACATAAATGGAAAAGAACCCTTAGTGAAAATATTCAAGCTTCAATATGAATTATTTCAAAGACTACAGAATTAACCTTTAAGACGGACCTGTTGGAACTCCCCCTAATTATTTTAAAATATATAAAAACAGTTGTTCATTGAAACTCACTTTAACAACCATAATTTACTAATAAATAAAATAAATAATTTTATATTTCAATATCACATATACTTTAATACTACAAATGATTTAATAATTAATTATATATTGTATGTGATCATATCATTGATGTGGCACCGCAATTTCACATATAGACAAAGTAGAAAAAGCTTACCTCCACTACCTCATGTATAAAAGGGTAAAACTAACTTTGTCATCGTGTGAGCTTAGACCCCATAAATGATAATATATGCATAAATCAAAATGAGTCGAATGTCTTTGTCTCTATCCTGTCTGTCCGTCTGCTTGCTGCTTTCTCCACCCTGTTGTTTTTTGACATGCTTACATCCACAAAAAATTAAAAAAAAAAGCCAATAAATTTGTTAAGATTTCTATACCCTGAGAAAGTTTCCTATAGTAACCAAGCCAAATCGGTTCGGTATGTTAAAAGATATAGACCGATATCTAAAGAAAATCTAAATTCAAGCGAAGAATTGAAAATTGTCAGTTATACATTCGATAAATTAAGAAGATTATTATGCTAATAATAATAATTACTGTGAACTCATTACCATTCCAAACTATCAAATCAGTTCACTTAGAAAATGTATAGCTAAATTACAACTATTTTGATGACTTATTAAGTGTAACTGTGTCATATTTAAAAAAAGTTTATATGATGTATACGTTTGTGAGTGTATGCGTTAGGCGTATATATGAAACCTGACGTAGTTACTTCACTTCAACAGGGTATTGCAGATACAGCATAGCCGAATATAGCGCACCTTCTTGTTCTTATATTTATTTTATTCTGTTTTTTTTCTTCTTGAAATTAAATTGCAACATTCCGTTTTTAGTTTTGTATTTTAGTTAAGAAAAAAGTGAAACATGTGCAAACTTGTTATTTATTTGTGTTATTTTATAGAGGTATATATAAAAAGATATATACATATGTAATACCTGTATATTCATTTCAAGTCGACTAACGAAATTTAGAACATGCACAACAAAAACTTTGTTTCAATCTCAAAGGAATTGTATAAAATGAACAGAAACCGAAACACTTGCACTTAAAATATTGTCGGGTACCTAAGTGTATGGTTTATAACTAGAGTAACCCGAAAAAACCTGAACACTTTTACAAATGTCTGAATTTTTACAGATATATAAAGAATATTCCCTCAGGTTTAAATAGATTATTTAAAAGCTTTTAATTAACAATATAATACAATAAACTCTTTTAAAACATAATATGCTTTTAAATCCATAATCATTAAAAATGTGTCCTTAAATAAATTATTTAAATGCCGAAAAAAATATTTTATTATGGAAGAGATATTTTTATGTTTACTCTGATTAAAATATAAGATAAAATATATATTTTGTTTGGAACATGTTTAGTATTGCACACTTAAGTGGATTTCATTTTGGCATTTTATGGCCCACTTTATAGACTGATTCATTTGAGAGGTAAATGAATGAATGAATGAATGGATGAATGAATGAATAAATGTGCAAGTAAATTTATCAGTGCAACTGTAACACTTTATGGATACTAAAATAAGAAGAAATAAATTTGTTAAAAACTGAAAGTGTTAAAAGAAGGTGTACAGCACCTTAAGAAAATTTAACTAACTAAAATGATTCCTGGTTACAGTATTGAAAATTTCGTTTATTTTTGAATTTTGAATAAAAACTTTTATTCATAAATATTTTTGTAGGTCTTAGCCTGCAGAACTATTTCGATTATTAGTCCTTCAGAATCTAGATATTTACAAAATTGTAATGACCTGAGATATTCAAGTTTCCATGCTAAAACTTAATACTCACTTTTAATCGTTTTTGCCGTCTTTCTGAACTCATTCATATGAGTGAATTTTGCTAGTGAGGGCCTACAAAAAACCTAGGTTATCTCTTATAGTTTAAGAAATATTTAACTTGAGGGTTTTATGCAATTATAAATTGTTTATAAAATTTTTTTAAGCCTTTTGGCTAAGATATTTCAAAAAATATTATTATATTAATAAAATTTTGAATGAAAACTAGAAATTTAATATATTTTGGATTATAAACAAAGGAAAAACTATAAAAGTTATTTCAAAATTTTTGTTAAATTATAAAAAATTTCTTCAATTATTAAAAAATTTAAGAATTTTCCACTAAATAAAAAAGAACCATAATAAACCATAACCATAACGACAGAAACTGTACTATAATCTTTGAAAAAATTCCAAATTATTACTTAATTAAAAAATATTAACAACTATTTAAAAAAAATTGTCACTCTCAAATTATTATCATAATCATAAAATCAGACTCAGGTTTTTTTCATTTAATAATTCCAATTAAAAGTTATTACACAGTATTTTCTCTAATTGTGTAAAAATAATTATAATAATAATTAATAAAATGAAAGTGAATTTTAATCTATGAATATTCACAATTTTATTCATTGTTCTTTTCTAGTTCTTGGAAAAATTCTGTACTTTTTTCGTTAAAAATTTAAAATCTACAACACAGATTTTTTGCTTCCAATCGATTTGTTTTATCATCTGATAATTAAAACAAGTAAGAATGCTCTAATTGGCTATAGCGAAACATTTAGTTTCGTACATGTACAATATACGTACATACACTCGCAAACGCATTCTATATTGAAAGCTTTTATACCCTCAAACACCAGAAAACAAGTGGTGAAGAGGGTCTATAAGATTTGTCATTCCGTGTGTAACATTAAGAAGTAATCACCTCAGACCTTATAATCTAAATATACGTATATTCTTGCATCAAATCAAAATCAGAGTCAATTGTCTGCCTGTTGTTGGCACGCACATCCACAATAATTGAATGAGCTAAATGAAATTCGGCCTGATTATTTCTTATAATCCTAAAAAGTTTTTTATTTGAACCCAGCATAAATGGTTTAGTATATGAAAAGTTAAAAACCGATATCTGAGGAAACCTCTAAATTATTGTTAGTATACTAATTAGACTGAAATTTTGCCATTTATATAAGTTATATGCACTTCATTACCATTTCATAAATTATAACAAAATTATAGCTAAGAATTTAACTGATTTTATGGCTCATTAAGTGTTCCTATCTTGTATAAAAGAAAACATATTTTTATATTTATACATTTGTGAGTGTATGTGTTAGTGTGTATGTACAAAACATATCGTATTTACTTCATACGTATTTGTGGTAGAGGGTATTGAAGATTCAGCATAACCGAATATAGCATTTATACTATCTTTAATATAACAAAGAAACCTTAATGAATCATAAAAAACAGATACTAAACAGATTTTGAATGATAATGCTGTATATATTTCTTCAAATTTTATTCAAAATTGTACTATTTGACGAAAGCACTTCGCTTGAATTTGGAGGTTTTCTCAGATATCGGTCTAAATCTCATAATATTGACTGATTTTACTGGTTTTTAAATAAAAAGACCAGAACAATAACAAATACTCAGGTAAAATGTCATGGAGGTCTGTGATTATTGCGGATGTCAGCCAAAAACAAACAGACAAATAGATGGATAAACTTACACAGCTTAAATCGACTCCGATTTTAATTTGATGCAAGAATATTTATACATAATGGGGTCCTAGATGATTTCTCCTTAGAGTTCACATGGAATGGCAAAGTCAATATACCCCCTTCACCCTTGCTTTGGTGCAGGTTATAAAAAGAATAATTAGTTTTATATTTATATCCACATTAAAAGAATATGAAATATTTATATTATTAATTTTAATGATTTAACTAAATAGAATTAATATTTAGTATTTTATTTATACTGACATTGTCAACAACATAAAATAACTTTGAAATTTATGAATTTCCATGAAAAAGTCTGGTTATAAAATATTTAAAATTTTCAATATTATTATTTTGTTCTTAGAATGTTATTACTGTTGTTGGTAATTAATATATATTTTTTCATTAAATATTAAAATAACAACAATAAAAAACAGTATAAAATAATAAATACCAATTAAAATAAAAAACTATTAAAGCAAAGCCGAATTTTCAATACCCTTTACCGCAAAGGCGTATGAAGTAAACACATTTTTTCATACATACACATTCATTCTAACTATAACATTTTCTCTTTTGTACCGATTTTAGTAATTTTGTAATGATAATTAAGTACATATAACTAAATATTATGATAAAATTTCATTCTAATTTTTCAATTTATAAAATATCTTTTAATAAACTGAACTGATTTCGCTGGCTTAAACAATAAACTTCCCATGACTATAAACAATTTTATTACGCTCTGCATTCTTAGCATTACATTCGGAATGACAAAGTTGATATACCCTCTTCACCACATGTAGTGGTGGCGGGTATAAAAATGAAAAAAACGTTAAATAAAATAAATTGTTGCAGTCAGCGAAAAATAAAAAATAATTAAAATTAATTTTTAAAATTAAATGTTAAAATTTAATAATAAATTGTATAAAATAATTCATTATAGAATTTTAAAAATAAAAAAAACAATAGAAATGAAAATAAATTATCTATAAATTTAATGAAAATGAATTAAAATTGATTGATCGATTAGCAGTGATTTAGTTAAAATTTATTTTTATTAACAAAATTAGATTTTTAAAATTTTAAAGAAAATAAAATGTGAAATGAGAAATATTTTTTCAAATTTTGATTGATAAATAATGATCCACTGTGATTTTGATACCTTCGCCACCACAAGTGGTGTAGAGGTTATATATACTTTATCATTACGTGTTTTACGCTAAAAAAGAATTATCTCAGACCTCATAAAGTGTATAAATTCCTGCATGAAATCAAAATCTGAGTCGATTTAGCTATGTCCGTCTATGCGTCTGTCTTTTGGAAATATTCTCACGTCTATCGGTTAATTGGCGAAAAAGTTACAGGCCGATATCTGAGACAACCTCTAAATAGGCGCAAGTGATCGATGCCTTTTTTTTGGAATCTTAATAACATGATCAATTTTAACTTCTTTTTTAATGAGCCGATTTTTTGGTTTTAAACAATCTAGTCAATTTTTATTGAATTTGGATTATTAATGCGATCGCGAGAATGTTTGCAACATACATTCTCGCGATGGTCAGATTTTGATATGATGCAAGAATATAAATACTTTATGGTGTCTTAGATGATTCCTACTTAGTGCTTCAAACGGAATGACAAGCTAAATATACCCTCTATCACCACTTGCGTTGGTGGAGGATATAAAACTGGAACGAGATAGTCTGAATACTACTCGCAGAGAAACGTTATATTGCAATATCTTCGTCGCAAACACGAATATATTCACGGCAAACATTTATTGTTATCACCAACATGTTAATTGTTGAATTAATTTTATTTTAAAAACAATTTAGTTGCTGTAATAAAATTATTTTTATTAAATAATAATAATATAAACATATTTGCAATATGTATTTGTTTAGCAAAAATTAGCACCTTTTCAAATCAACAGTTTTCAATATTAATTTTTTCTGTGAATAGTTATAGTTCCATGTGTAACTTTGTTTTAAATAATATTATTTATTGTTCCTTTATTTATTTTTAATTAATATTTGTTAATTTAAAAATTATAATATTTAAAACAAATACCACACTTTAGTACCAGTTTTAAATATAATTTGTTAAGTATTTAAATTAACACGTTCTTAAGACTTTAAAATACTCTCCGACCTCATTGATCTCGGAAACAAAGAAAAAACTAAAATTGGGCAAATATCATAAGATCTTTGAAAGCTTTTTTATACCCTCCACCACCACAAGTGGTGAGGGTATATTAAGTTTGTCATTCTGTATGTAACGCCAAGAAGGAATCATCTCAGACCCAACAATGTATATATATTATTGCATCAAATCAAAAACTGAGTCGATTTAGCTATGTCCGTCTGTCCGTCTGTCTGTCTGTTGGAAACATTCTCACGCCTAGAATAATTGACCGAATTCAATAAAACTTGGCCACATTGTTTGTTATTGTCCTAAGCAGTTTGCTATTTAAAACCAGCTATATCGGTTTATAAGCAAGGAAGTTATAGACCGATATCTGAAACAACCTCAAAATTTCAAAAATGAACTCTTATAATTTCTTCTAAAAATGTAATTGGACTAAAACAAAAAATTAATTTTAGCATACAATTACACGTGCTTCATCACCGTGCCAAAAATTATCAAAATCTGATTAGCCGGAAAAAAGTTATAGGCTATAATATGCAAAATTTTGATACACCCCAAACTCTTCGTGTCATATGGACCGCAATTTTAAGATAATTTACTGAAATTTGTCACAACTAATTTTTAAACCATTCTTAATATATGTTATAAATTTTATTAACATTAGTCCATATTTTGATATAGCTCCCATATAACGCCATTTCCCGGAATATGATTAATAGCTCATAAAACTCTTAAATTGGAACCAATTCTATTGAAATTTGGCACAAATAATTGTTTAACTATTTTAAATATATACTATAAATTTTATTCACATGGGTCCGTATTTTGATATAGCTCCCATATAAGGCCCCTTCCCGGAATGTGATTTATAGCTCATAAAACTCTTAAATTTGAACCAATTCTTTTGAAATTTGGCACAACTGATTTTCTAGCTATTTTAAATATATGTTATAAATTATATTAACATGGGTCCATATTTTGATATAGCTCCCATATAAGGACTTTCCCCGAATATGATTTATAGCTTATAAAACTTTTAAATTTGAACTAATTCTTGTGAAATTTGGCACAATTATTGTTTCAACTATTCTAAATATATATTGTGAATTTTATTAATATGGATCCATATTTTGATATAGCTCCTATATAAGGCCCCTTCCCGGAATTTGATTTATAGCTCATAAAACTCTTAAATTGGAACCAATTCTATTGAAATTTGGCACAATTAATCTCTTAATTATTTTAAATATATACTATAAATTTTATTCATATGGATCCGTATTTTGATATGGCTCCCATATAAGGCCCCTTCCCGGAATGTGATTTATAGCTCATAAAACTCTTAAATTTGAACCAATTCTTTTGAAATTTGGCACAATTTTTGTTTGAACTATTTTAAATATATACTATAAATTTTATTTACATGGGTCCATATTTTGATATAGCTCCCATATAAGGCCTCTTCCCGGAATATGATTTATAGCTTATAAAACTCTTAAATTTGAACCAATTCCATTGAAATTTGGCACAACTAATATTCTAGCTATTTTAAATATATGTATTAAGTTTTATTTACATGGGTCCATATTTTGATATAGCTCCCATATAAGGCCCCTTCCCGGAATATGATTTATAGCTTATAACACTTTTAGATTTGAACCAATTATATTGAAATTTGGCACAACTAATTTTCTAGCTATTTTAAATATATGTTGTAAACTTTATTAAAATGGGTCCATATTTTGATATAGCTCCCATATAAGGCCCCTTCCCGGAATATGATTTACAGCTTATAATACTTTTAGATTTGAACCAATTCTATTGTATTGTGGGTCCATATTTTGATATAGCTCCATTATAACGCCCCTTCCCGAGTAAATAAAGACCAATTCTACTGAAAGTCGACACAATTATTTTGCTAACTGTTCTGAAGATATTATATTAATTTGCCCTGTATCGGTCCAAATTTTCCTATAGCTCGGGATTTTCCGGAAAACGGATTAGAGTTTATAAAACATTTAAATAAAGATCAATTCCATTAAAATTTAGCACAATGATTTTTCTAACTATAATCAAAGTATATTATAAATATGAACAATCTTGGTCCAAACTTCGGGAAGGGGTCTTATATGGGAGCTACATATAAGACCCCTTCCCGGAAAATAGTTTTGAGCTTATAACAAGCATATTTTTTGTTTTTATACGCTCCACAGTACAAGTGGTAGAGAGAGAATATTAAATTTGTCATTCTGTGTGTAACGCTAAGAATGAATTATTTCAGACCCCATAATGTATATATTCTTGCATCAAGTCAAAATCTCAATCGATTTTCGTCAATCTCTTTGTCTGCTCACATCCGCAAAAATTAACAGAGCTCAATGAAAATTGGTAGAAAAAAGGCAGTTAATAGAAAAATTTTATAGCTTAAATTGTAACTAATTTATGACTAATTAAGTATTTCTGTGTTATATACATTTGTGAGTATATGTGTGTCTATGGAACCTAACGTATTAACTTTACACGAATTTGTGGTGGAGGGTATTTAAGATTCGGCATAGCCGAATATAGCATTCTTACTTGTTAATAATTAAAATTCATCATGGATTTAAAACTTTTGTTCAAAAATTCGTTTTTTAAACTTCATTTTAAGTAAATAAGAAATCACGTATTGAGATGCATTTTGACAAAAATTGATGAACACAAACAAACATAGAAGAAGAGTAAAAATAAACAAATTAAAAATTCACTTAATTAATTTGTATTTCGAGGAAGTTACCAAAGTTTTATATTTAAAATCTATAAAAAAGAAATGCTAAATTTTTAAATGACTTTTAATAAAATAAATTAGAAAATTCCCCGAAATCGATTAACGTCACACAATTCAAAACACGGGCAGACGCAAAAATGAATAATAATAAAGTTATACATGTGATTTTTTAATGATTGACTGTACCAGCAAGTGTGAAGATACGGTCAAATGTGGACTTAGCTTGCTAGAATGACATTGTGGTATTAAAAAATATATAAATAATTTTTTCTAATTAATTTCCTCTTTCCAGTATACGGACACCTTCACAAACAAGTGAAATCCTTAATTGATTTATTATGAACAGAAGGTGCTTCTTTACATTTATTTCTATACCCTCCACCACCACAAGTTGTGAACTTTGTCATTCCTTAAGTATCGCATCAAATTAAAATTTGAGACGATTTAGCCACGTTCTAAATCGTTTATAGAAAAGAGTTATAGCAAACTTACTAACTTTATAACTCATTAAGTGTTCCTGTACACGATTTCTATATATTGTATATGTTTGAGAGGATATGTGGTGAGTGTGTATGTACGAAACATGATGTATTTACTTCCCACGCATTTGTGATGAAGGGTTCTGAAGATTCGGCATAGCCGAAAACAGCATTCTTACTAGTTAATTTTCTTTTAGTCAAGTTTATATTACTAATTGTTTTTTGTGAAATCTGTTCGAAACAACAAAACTGGTCTAATATGTTCCGTTATAGGACGTTTGAAACAAAATCTGTTAAAACGTTTATTGGCGTTTTTTCTCAATATGCATAAAATTATGGCCCTGTAAAATAAGGCAAAAATATCCAAGGAAATAAGATAAAAAGACTAGATTTTGTTACTTTAATTTATGCTTAATAATTTGTTTTTAATTTTTTCTTTTTAATTTTATTATAAATTTTTAGTTATGAGTTTTTAATATATGATTTTAATTAGTCCATTAAAATCACATTAATTATGTGCATTTTAAATATTATCTCCAAACTTATTTGTATAAATTTCACAAATCTTATAATTTATTAAGCGAAATGAAAACAAAAACAAGATCTTTAAGTTGTTTTTGTGAAATTAAGACGCCATGGCGCAGTGGCGCGTCACTACTTAGGAAATTTTTTGGTTTATTTTAAAACCATAAAATATTATTTAATTAAATGTTTTTAACTACTAGTTCCAAAGATTGGAGTGTTGCCAATGTTGCGATTTCTTTTAAAAATTGATTATTATTTATAAATATTTCAAATTACATTGATTAATTACGCTTTATATTTTTAAAAACTTAATGAAACTATTCTTAAAAGGTCCAAAATTATTCGGCTTGCAGATAGTTGACTTATAGCATACGAATATCGTAATACTGACTTCAATTAACAAAAAAAAACATTTCGGTTTAAAAAATTCAAAAATGTCGCTAAACCAGACGAATGGACATAACTAAATCGATTCAGATTTTGATTTGATGCTAGAATATATACATAATGGGGTCTAAGATGATTCCTTCTCAGCGTTACACACGGAATGGCATAATTTTAATACACCCTCTTCACCACTTGTGGGTAGTGGAGGTTATTAAATATCCATCCACTAGACAAAAGAGTTGCCTTAACGTATTAAAAATAAAGTGCTGCCTTTCAGAAACCTTTGCAGAAAATCCAACCTAAACTGGGATTTTTTTCATATTTATCTATTTCGAAATAATTCGATATGGACAGACTGTTTGTTATTTTCGAAAATATGTGCAATTTTATTTGTTATAATTTGTGTCCAATCACTTTATATAACAAAAAAACTCTTCTCCACGTGAAAGGTTTTTTATTGTTGGCCAGATTTATGCAAAATTCAATTAACGAAATTTCCATAACTTTTTTTTAGAAATTATCAAAATATCTACTTGACGTACCCCTCGTACATAATAAATGAAACCACAGCAACAGTTGTTATTTTAAATTTAATTTGATTTATTTTTTTTTCGAAAATTATTATTCTAAATAGGTATTTCTGGTAATTTCTTGTTCATCGAAAAAACCACCAATAGCAAATAATCTGTTTCTCTCTTGATGTTTATTGAATTCAAATTTAATATTTTGTTTCTTTTTATGTTTTATACCCTCCACCATCACAAGCGGTGAAGAGGGTATATTAACATAGTAATTCCGTATGTAACGCTAAGAAGGAATCATTATATATTCTTGCATCTAATAAAAATCTGAGAAAGAAAGAATTAAGAAGAAGAAACAAATTTATATATTCTAATCGTTTGTCAGTGTATCTGCGAATGTGTATAAGGTAGAGAGTATTGAAGATTCGGCATAGCCCAATACAGCATTCTTAATTGTTTGTTTTCTTTATTCTTTTGTTGTCAAAAAAACTTCAAATATTTTATTCTTAGTTTTGGGATTTTTATTAAGCTTTAAACAGAAAGTATTGGCAAAAAATAAATAATTCACTTGAATTCATGATATTTTTGTTGTTGTTGTTGTTGCTAATACTACTTCTAATGGTCCTCCTAATTTAAATGTCTACAATTTTTATTAAAAAGTCATAAGAAAACAAGTTAAAATGGCATATTCGGTCAATCCCGACTATGTTATATCCTACACCACATTATTAAAGTCTTCTACGAAAAAATTAGAGAACGGCCCTCGTATTATTTGCTTTTCTTATTTATGCTTATTTGTGCAATACATAATTGATGCGTTTTAAATGGAATTTTTTCTGGAGGGTTATATGAAAATTAGAAAAACTCATGAACTGACCCTCGTAGTCACAGTGGTTTTGGCTAATAATTATCTTTATTTGAAAGAATTGCATGGAATCTATGAAAATAATGACCGATACTCGTATAATCTGGTAATCGCAATCGGACCATTATTGACTAAAAATATTCCGGGAGTGACATTTGTATGGGCCTATATGAAATAATGGACCGATCATAACCAATTTCAATAGGAATTGTCTTTGGGCCTAAATAATACATGCTATATTTCATTAAGATATCTGCAAAACGGCGACTTGTACTTTCTGAAAAAGTTTACAAAGACAGCCAGCAGGACGGACATGCTTAAACCAGGAAGTGATTCTTAGTCGAATGGTATAAGAAAAATTGGTGGAAGGACGCATAAACATAACATAACAACGCATAACACCCTCACCACCTATGGTGGTGTAGGGCATAATCACTACCTATGATGGTATAGGGTACTAAAAAAAACTAAAAATATAGAAAATTAGTTAAAAAAATAAAAAAAAATATTAATAAACAATGCAAATAACTTGACTGCAAGTAAACAATTTGTTATAGCAAATAAATATATATATTTTCAATTGTTGTTGTTATTGGATTTTTTTCTTTGTGAAGGTTTATTGGGTCCCCAATTATATTAAATCGACTATATAAATAACAAAACAAACTAAAACAACAACTAAGTTGAAAACTAAAAGACATCTAAATCATGTACTTAAATAGATATTAAAAGACGAACAGGCGGACAGTTAGCCAGACAAACATATAGTCAGGCCCAGATGTATATCCATTAAATAAACACATGTGTGTTATGCTTGGTAGTAGTGCGGTGGTGGTGTTAGTGGTATAACTGAATAAATGACTTGACAAGTTGTAGAATATTTATTTATAAAACGTATAAACATTTTTTTCAAAATTTATATTTTCTAATATAATTAAGTCCAAACTACCAACAATTGCAAACAAACTTTTAAAAATGTATTTTCTTGTTGTTTTTGTTGTTAATGTTACAAGAAGTGAATTCCATTAAAAGAAGAAAACAAACAATCGGTCTCTGAATTTTTAGTTTCCTTTTATACAGATTTTTATTGCTTTTTAAACTTGTGCATTTTATTGAATTGAATTACGATGTGATGTGGAGGGGAGAGGTTCTGTTAAGGTTTTTTATTAACTTTCACATTTTCGAAAATGTGTGTGTTTTTTAAACATCGCAAAAGGGGGTTTTGAAAGATGGTGTTATATGGAATCATAAAATCCTTATCAAACTGTAACAAAATTTACGAAGATTGCTCTGTAAATGAGGAAGAGGGAATAAAAACTTTCTCATTCCGCGTATAACACCGAAAAGGAATCATCTTACTCCCAATGAATTTCTTTGCAACAAATCACAATCTGT